>VXAU01000867.1:40306-98662 GCA_013399695.1 Formicarius rufipectus | reverse complement strand
GTGGCCGGAAGAGCGGGGGGGGGCGGGCGGCGGGGGGGTGGGGAGCGGGGCTCGCGGCGCGCACGTGACCGGGCATGTCACTCACCCGGCCGGCGCCATCTTGCGGAGGGAGGGGGCGCGCTGCCCACGGCGGGCGCCCAAGATGGCGCGGGGCGGCACGAGGNCCGACACAGAGCGGGCTCGGCGAGCAGAGCACGAGCAGCGCCCTCCTAACGCTGCGCTTGGCCTGGGAAGATGTTTCTTCCTAAGTGGAAAAAGACTCCAAGGCGGTCACTCCACACAGACACTGACCTCATAGGAACAGACCGTGAACCTCACTGCAGTCACAAAAGTTACAAACGATAACATTCTGATTGCTTGTTCTGCCTTTCGCCACCAACACATTTGTGAACAAATTACTGAAAAAACAGATGCCAGCACACAACAGGAATTAGCCTGCAAAAGTTTTAAAAAGAAAGCATAATTCCATTTACAAAGACTGTATTAACATCAGTGATGCAAAATACGGAAATAATAGTTCTAGAGTTTCCAGTGCAAAACTGTCAGCAACACGGATTAAGAAGGAAAACCAATGCCTCTAATGACAACTTGAAACAAATTTGTAGTAGAGAAAGTGACGTTAGAAAGCAGCCAAAACGCTGCCACCTTAGAGACAAAATGCTTTAGTTCCGTGGTTCCCCATTTTTGAAGCTGCCACCTACACTAAGCATTTGGCAAAATCAGATCACTGGTCGCTTGTTTAAAAGACTTCTAAACCAGTGGCATTCTCTTGGGGAAAACATGCCAGGAGTTTCTGTATGCTAATGAAGTACATGTGTTTTTGATAGTGCCTGGCACGTTCAAGAACATTCTACAGCAGGGAAAAGGGAAGCAGCCGGTAACTTAAGAGTCCTTCTGGTTCTGGAAGGGACTGACTGGTCTTCTTCAGACCCCTTTCTCTCGATTCCTGTTTTCCTTGGTAAAGCCATGTAATACTATTTCTCATGGGGGCAGCAAGACTTAGTTGTTGTACTATTTGAAGTCAAATAAGGAGAGGCAAAGTATTACAAATATGGATGCACCAAGGAAATCTATGCTCCATTCCTACTCAGTTACATTGTCATCTGAATGACATCTGAAAACCCAGATCTGAAAAAGAAACACAGTTTAAAATTGGGAAAGTTTTAAGTGTTTATTAAAAAGCCAAAGCTAGATGTTGTACTTTTTTTTTTTCCTATCAAATAATCAGACTTATTTTAACTCTCTTACAAAATATATTAGTAGTGGAAAAATATTTCATACTTAGAATATTAAAGTTTTTGCTTACTTCTGGATTAAGTTTTACCTTTTTTTTTTCCCAATGTGCTCTGTTCTGTTCTAAAGCCACTGTAATGTAAAGTAACTTTTGCACAAGATTATCAGTATTTCACATCTCAATGCCTTGTTTTCCTGAATTAAGGTCTCTCTTATAGTCATTGATTAACAGACTGAAATCCATCTGAATATCATGAGAACATTTAGAAAGTTTCTTAGACAAGGAATCAGCAATTTCTACATGAGGAGAATCAATACTTCTGTGTGGAAGTAAAATGTAAATTTAAACCACATCATTTGGATCAATTTAATTATTTATATGAAGGGGAGATAAACAACAGTAGAATACTGTTTCCTCTTGGAGGCTGGTAAGTTTATTAATTGACATATTTGTCATTTATCATGTACAGGCAGAAATTGTAATCAGATATCAGTACAAACTACTGGCAGATACTCAGCATACATCGGAGTTTATTATATGGCAAATTAGAACACCTACACTGATATTTTCTTTTTGGATTTGTATTTATCTAAAAACAAGAAATCCAAGAGTTATTAAAGTAGATCGTGGAAAGCAATGAAAAGAACCTAAAAGGTTAGGACATGTGAAGGCTACAGATAGACACAGATACCCATCTGCATGCCTGCAGATGTAATGTTTGTTGGAGCCACCCACCTTGCTGATTGCCTCACGCTGTCCCATACCCTGCAATGCAAACCTCTGAAAGACTTTGAGGATGGGAGCCCTTAGTTACTTTCAGTAATTCAAGTCCTTTTTACCTAGAGTATGAAGGTGCAGGGACTTTGAAAGAACTCAGGCTTCCTAGCAAGTATTTTCCTTGGAGATAAATTCAAATGCCAAAAATAAGCATTCAGGCACCAAGCTATAGGTATCAGAAGCGAGTGTAACCTTGCTGAAACACTTGGGGAAAAAAGTAGCAGTTAAATGTAATATAAAAAAATAAACAGATTCTCTGATGAGTGTACAAAAGTGTAGCAGAACTAGAAATGTTTAGTTAGGTTTACTCAGTTCATGAAGACAGTAATGACATGTACTAATCCAAATTGGGAAACCAGTGGAAAACCAGGACAGATCAGTAGAGCAAGGAGAATTTAAGGCTCAAAAAGAGCTCAGTTTTCCATACTAACAGTAACTGTAGATATCTTAACTCTAATTATTTAGACTAATGCCACAACAACAAGGAAGTCACAGCATGTTGTCCCTTGCAGACACACAAATATTTGAACATGAACTCCACCAGGGGAAAAAAACAGGCAAGCCTTAGAGTAAGTCCTGCAAAGGACATATAAAGAACCAAAAAGCAAGCAAACAAACAAACAAAAAGAAAAACACAAAGAAGATGCTCTTAGAGGAGCTCAGAAAAAACTGTAGCACCACCAACACATGGCAATAGCAAGGTCAACTCCATTTAATGTAGCTCTCTCATCTCCATTTTGAGAGGTTTAAAGTAAACATTTTTTTTTTGTTTTGTTTACTTTAGAAACACCATGAAACACCAGATGCCTAAGCCTAAAGAAGGATCTACGCTCTGGATGCAAGAGTTTAGGGGACCTCTTTTAGGATAGGATGGTTCTTCTGCCAGGCCTGCCTATTTTGTCTTCCTTGGTTGCAAATGAAAGCCAGGCTAGTTAACCTTGTGGTAGACCTCAATATTTTAGTTACCTAAATCTCAAAAGAGAAATTCAACTTTTGCATATCAAAGCAAATAGTCCTTACTGCCTTCCTAAGTTTGATTACAGGAAGAATGATTTCTGTCAAAAGTGTCTTCTTTTAATAATGACAAATTAAAAAACCCCTATGTTTTAAGCCTGATTTTGAACCTGTATTATCTCTTCTAAAATATTATTACTTCATTAGCAATTATTTAAATGTTTGTTTGCAATTAAATATAGTCACTTCACAAAGTCTGGCAACTTTTTAGAACCAGGGAACACATTTTTCATAGTTAAGATTCTATAGCTTATTAGATGCTAAATGGTTACATTTTATCTGAAAATGTATGAGTACATTTTTTTATTGTCTAGCACTCCATTAGTTTGCTAAGAGCTCTGTTTGGATGCAAAGTACAGTAGCACAAAAAATGGCATTTGAAGTATTTTTTTTTGATTTATCTGTTTTAAATGTATTGGATACATTCATGAAATACAATTTGTTAACCAAGACAACAACTGATTGCTTCTGGTTGCCACTGCCTTCAGTTTTTAGATAACTTTATATTTTACCTTAACAGGTCTGCCCAGTGTATGGAAGGGGAAAAAAGCCATGAAACTTTTTCAATTCCTAACCCCTTTCCAAGTTTAACCTAGTTGTTTGAATTGAGCTGGTTAAAGTGAAATTAAACAACATGAAACAGCTACTCTTATGAGACTGTAGTTCAATACTTCAAAAGCTTGCTTCCCACTCTTAACTCTATAGAGAGGGAGGGGTCTGTGCTACTCCATTCATCAGTTCAGTGCACTCTGAGAGACTGGCAACACAGAACTGCTTAAAATTATAAGACATTGTAGTGCATACAGCTGTAACAGACATTACTAATTTGGCATTTTCAAAGAAAATATTTACATCACTCTGTTCTAAGATAAACGTTTATCTTTTCTTGTTTGTTCTAGGGTAGTGCTCTGTGCAGACCCTGGGGGTCATTTTAGTGGTAAATGCTACACCAAGCCTGGAGACATGAAGGCATGTTCAGTAAGTAAATATGAAGGTAACAGTTGTGATGTACTCCAGAAACCAGTTCTTTGCACATGTACATGCCAGCAGTACTATGCACTTAATATTCCAGTCCCCTTCATGTTTTCTTATGAGAGAGTCTGATCAAAAACCAGACTGCTCTCTCTGCTCTTTCTGAATTGGTGGCAATCCGTTTTTGGTTGCCATTCTTCTATGGAGCCTCTCAGTCCCTCGTCTCATGACCAGGCATTAGTCTGTGGTGCAATGGGGGAAAGAAGTGTGAGTCTTCTGGCAAGGAAGCCAGAAACATAAGGCATTCCTTGGCAACTTTAACTGTTCCATGTGAGAAATAGTTAACATTAGAAACAACAGATTAGGCAGTGTCAAGTTTGGACAGGTTTCAAGTTTCCAAGTGTTGCATCCTCACGAGCAGTCTTGAAGCTGTCAGCTTTGGAGATACCACTAGTCATGGAGACTCATGCCAAGTCTAAGGCAGGTGTTTTGTGCACAGAGAACAGCAGGTATGACTCCAATGTGAAGATGAGAGTCTTCAGTAACAAAACTGTAAAGCTGCCAGATACCTGACTTCCAAACGATTTTCTTTCTCATTTGTCTATTGGTAATCTCTTCTGAAAACAAAACAGGCCAATGAGCTGATGCCTTCCAGTATGCTTCAACATCAAAATATTTTTGATTGAAGAAAAAGGTGGTGGGAGTACTTAAGTCATTCTTTCCATAAGGGACGCACTTCAGATGGAAAGAGGATAAATCAGATTCCTTACAAAGTTCTTAAGGCAGGCATCTGGACCACCAGTGGGAATAAATGTGTTAATAACATGGAGAGAGAAAAACTTATCTGAGAACTCCTCTAAGCATAGATAATAAAGCAAATTCAAGCAATGAAGAGTTTCATCTCTTGCTAATGAAGTCCTGCAGTTAGCAGAGTAAACACACAGTTAATCCTTTTTATCCAAGTTGTTTCATAATCAAGACAAAAATGCTTAAATAAAGAGCTCACAAATAAGAGGATTGGTTTTTAGCATGTTACTCTCTAACTGATAGGACACAAGGACATCACAAAGATGATCTTAAAAATGCTGAAGTTACTCAGAGTAGTTCTTTAGATACCAGGAAGAAATTCTTTAGGCCCAGTCAATTTGACAACATGTAACTATTTTCTATCCTGTTTTCCTTTTCTAGACAAGCTTCTTCAATATTTGTCACATAAGCAATACACTGGCAGTTGGTTTTTGACTTTTTTGGATCTGTCATCACTGTAACAAACCAAAAAAATTCAGCACATGAATCACAGCTCTGAACAAAACATCAATCACCTGTGTAAAGAAGCCACACTCCTGTAAGTAGTCAGCACTTTTGTTAGTACAAATCTTTTACTACTTATACATTTATTCTCTGTCAGCTGACAGGTGTATCTCATATACTTTCATCCCTATCTGTTAACACTATTCTTTGGTGATACCTGAATTTCCACCTCCACGGGCCTCCCCTCATTGTGTTTGACAAATTCTTTATTTAACTGAGTTGGTCTCTTATTACAGCTAGTCTAGCACATATTTTCAGTCATGACCTCCACATCTCCAAGGAACTGTCTTCTCAGCTCCTCTCTTACTTCAGACTTGTCTTTTGAGAGGTCTTCCCTACCAATTTTCTGGTTTGCCTTCTTCAAGTTCAATGATTTTTATGTTGTGGTTCTCCCTCCTCCCTAAGAATTGTGAGGTTTTAATTTCACTTTCTTTCTTACACAAGTTGTCTTAAACCATCCATGCAACGTTTTGCCCACTTACTGCTGCTGTAGTCATTCTTGATCCCAGCAACTGGATCTTACGGGGCATAATGTTGTTTGTTTTAAATTACACAGCAGTCAGGTACTTTGAATATGACATAAATATGAACACTAAAACTCAGCTATGAACCCAAAAGAGTATTTACTCCCCAAATGAAATCTATGTGCTGTACTGACCCTTTACAATAATTTTTATTGGGCTTACACTTGCCCTGATATATAAAATGCTTGTCTAGACAAAAAGTCCCTGCCCCTGAAACTTACATCTGAAGCATACACAGAAAAGTACTGTCCGAAGGTAGGGATGGAAAATCCAGGGAGAAACTAAGCTTTTCTCAGAGCATAAAAATCTAACATCAATATTCTGCTAATGGTTAAATGGTTTACACATACATATATGGCCTTATCTATGCACAGTTTTGGATTCCAACTTAAACTAAACCTATAAACTAGTTGTCTTTTTTGGAACTTTCTGACACCCGCCACTCTAAACACCTTTATGGACCTGTAGTACTAGATACAGTCAGAATAGGCACTGCTCACAAGGCAGGTGTGCACACCAATTCCTTATTCAGGCGGACTCAAGCTGAAGGTTGTATAAGATGCCAGCCCATACAGAAAGTGAGTAGCAAGTTGGAAATTTGAGGTGAACAAGTGAAAAGAAAGACACGAAACTGAGCTGTACAGAAACAGATGAGGAGAAAAGGTGTGTTCCTCACTCCCAAGAAGAATAGTATCCTGAACTTCAAAACGAATTTCTGTGAATACACTGATGACTAATACTCATGTTTGCCATGTGCTGAGGAAAGGAAAGGCATTAATCTCACTAAAAATATCTTGCCTGAAATGTTTAAGGCCAGCTATGAGAAGACTATCTGTTAGGTAAGAAGAAACAACTCAGCTCTGGTAAAAAAAGAACCCATCTGCAGAATATGATGGGAAAACTACTGAAGTTTCACAGACGTACTCTTTCTTACTCTTGTAAATAACTAACACTGATCAAGTGTTTCATGTGGTTTCATGTCCCATAACATTCCCAGTTCACCAATAAAAGAGGTGGGGAAGCAGACTCGTGTACAAGGGAACACAATGGATTCCAGTTAGATAACCATCCCAGAAGAAAAGCAAATAACTAGTGTAGGCTACTTCTAAGAATAAGACTTTAAGAAGTACCCAGCTTGAGGCATCTTTCTTTTTTCATGATTGGTTACTATTCAGTCTTAAATCTTTGTGTTCCTTAAGGCAATGGTCATGGCATAGAGACATACAAGTTTTCCTAAGTAATCCAAAGTCTTGATACGACCATGCTAATAATCCAATAATTGGGATTCCCATTAATGTTTTCAAAGTTGTGGACAAGAAGGAAAAAGGTGAAGATTGTGGTTACATTCAATAAGGAATTAATGCTGATCTTCTGATTTCCAGCTGACACACTTCTATGCAGTCAGCTGTATCTCCTTTCTAGCTGACTTCAGTGACACATTGCAGACCCCTATTCTGAAAATGTCCATGGGTTTTACTTCTTGTAACTAAGCAACCCTACAGACTTGAAAAGAACTTGGACATGGGTCTACTCAATAGGTAGCATTAAATTAATTCAATTTCTTCCAAAGCAAGATTTACCTTGCTAGAAATATGTAAAAATGTGGTATTTAAACATTCAAAAATGCTGATTGCATCAAAGAAGCCCTAAGAATGTTTAGCAAAAAGTACAAAGAGAAAAAAGAAACTGATACTTCAAGTTGGAGGAGATATTTGAGTGCTGGTCAAGAAGGCACAGTAAAGAGAATAATTTTTGTTCACAGACAAAATTAGTCAATGAAAATTTCTAAGCTAAGTAGCTTTGCTTTTAGTTCTCACCTATTTATATAAAATACAAGAAAGCAGTTTTAATACAATGTCAGTTTGCATGTCCAAAACACGCTTCAAATAGCACAGATACTATTCATTTTGTAAGTAAGAGGAAAGAAAGGACAGTTAGCTCATTGGAAGTTTATTTCAAAATTTTTTGAAGACTAACGTCTGTAGGTGGTAATCTAAACTCTAGAGTCAGGAAAGACTCATGTACCCCTTTTTGAATTACAGATAAAGATGAAGATGTACCTCACAGGACAAATGGATCTGTATTATCACTGAAATATCAATTAGAAATCAATTAGAAACAAATTCACCCACAGTTTGGTCTGCACACCTCTTTCCAGAAATTCTGGTTAAGATAATGTATTCTGAAACAAATTAATTCCCTTCTTTCCTGTCCTACACTTGATTTCTTTAACGACCTCCTAGACTTCCACTAATTAGGAGAGCAGCTGTGAGGTTTTCACTTTCAGAGTACAGATAACATTGTTACATATGTGAGACCCAGCGCTGCAGTATACTGTAACTGCTCCTCCATAGAAGGTATTCTGACATAATCACTTATTATCTTAATGTAAACTCTGTATTCTCTTAAAACTATCCAGGCTTGACAATTAAGTTCCACGCAACTTTGGTCACAGAAATGTGCAAGGTCTCGAGGCCTCTATTTACTGTACTTTGAAACAGAAAGCTTTTTAAAAGGACCATACATTGGAGTTTTGTGGGAGCAACCTGTCTGAAGCCCTGCTTGGAGAACATTATTCATGCAGGGTAACTTTGACCAGTTCATCACACCTTCATCTTGAAGCTTCTACAACTTCTAAATCTATTCATATGGACCAATCAATCTCCCTTTAGCCAGGGAAGTGCAAAGCAAACAGATGTAATACCATTTCTTATGCATGATAATCTCTTTTAATATCTACAAAAGACTTGAAGAAACAAAACCCTAAAGGTCTGAAATCCATAGAAAGGCCCCTGTCTTTTTTTTTTTTTTTACACATTTGGCCTTTGTGCTTTCACATCACAGATTAAAAATACATGAATACAGGTGAAACATTATTGAAATCAAAATTAATTAAATAAGAGTTTAAATGCTAGATCACAGATTTTAAAACCAATACTATTAAAAGTGTTTTGCTTCAATTGTGTGTTCTGTGAAAGTGAAACAAATTCACATTTACTTATGTCAAATTTTACTGCATTTCTAGATAAGTAACTACCTTTGAAACTACTCGTGGTTTTTATCAGACACAGTTTATAATTAAAAGGCTAGAACAATTTGTTTGTGTTGAAAAGACATTACAAAACAAAGCACTTAAAATTGTTTAACAAAATATTACAGCCAAGTATTTTAGATATCTGAAATCGCCTTTCTTGGGTCATGATTCAACGACTGTGATACTTTTCAAGAAGGTTAAAAAAGGCTAACAACCTCAAATATGTTTGGGACTTCTTTAAAGCAAGGCTGCAACTACAAAAATGGCTAGAGTTAACTAGAACAAACATCTTCAAAAAATAGATTATGAAGTGAGGTATGGTAGTGTTGAAGTGCTACAGTGAATTTCTGCATATTCAAACTTATTTCAGGTCAACTACTCTGAAGTTTGAGATCAGCAGACTGTGATTGCTTGTTGCAATCTTTTGTTATATGACCCTTTGTAGATGTCCAGTGGCCACAAAGAAGGTACATTCAATTAAGCAAAAACTAACAACATGATCAGATATGAATGAGCATATCTGGCAATTTAGAAGGCAAACTGTAAGTAAAAATGCAAGCATACAACTTATTCATAATAAAGACATTTTCAAGCATTTAACATTATCAATATTTTAAAAAGAACTTAAATAATAAATGCAACTATTTTATACAGAACTGTACCATTTATTATACACACAAGTATATCAGTTCCCTTTGTTTACAAAGGCTGGTTACAGATATATGGAATGTTACAGTACCATCTTGCATAAAATTTTAGTACAATTCGTACTTCAAAAAAAGGGTGCAAAACACCAGCCTAATAAATCTGACTGAAATATTTTAATTACATCATTAACACATACACAACAAGCTGTACATAAGCCCACTTTTCAATCACCACTTCAAGATACTGTAGCAAGTACATTAGATTATAAATGATTCCAACTAATCAGTTAAGTTTATTAAAGGTTTGCACTGCTACTCACTCTGGAACCTTTGAGATATAGTCTGTATTCATGACTTACTGAGCTCTTGTTAGTACAGTTAAAAGGCAATCAGCACTGGTTGCCAAAGTACTACCAGTCACAAGAGATTTCCTCAGAGAAACTTCACCCAGGAACAAACATTTTCGGATACCTTTTTCCTTTCAAGAATAAAAAAGTTTTATGGGTCAAGACTCTCCATTCTGTACCTTGGATGCTGGTGGATGCATGAAGTCCTTAAAGGGAACCAGTGCCTCCTTCAGAGCAGAGCACACTTCTGAGGATGAGCAGGTGATACATTCTACTAAAGTTGGGTACAAGGCAATAACTTGTGCCCATGTGCTAGCATCAACTGCAAGGAAGAAAAGAACAGACTGAATCACTTACTACTGTCCAAATTCTTACAACAGATTTTTTTTTTCAATACCTGTAATAAATAAGGGCACATTCAGGTGCCTAAACACAGATACCTAGTGCTATACAGACACTATGGAACCTGCACAGGGCACTCGGATACAAGGCATGATTTCTGCAGGAGAGCAATACTCGTTTTTTGCAGCCACAACTGGAGGCCAGATGCGATAGTATCCATAAAATGGTGGACACACCCATGTTTCTACATATCAGTCATTCACTATGTTTTCCGGATGAAGAACCAACATATTTAAGATAATATTTCTATTAAATCCACAGTATGGATGCATTTTCTGCCTGCTTTTCTCCACTACTGACAGAAAATTGAACTGGATGCACATCTCACTTCTGGAAAATTGTTGGCAATGAGACTTTCTATTGATTTCAAATCATTCCAGATTACAAGAGCTATAGAAAGCAGAGGTAGAAACACTGAAGCAAGATGAAAAATATCCATGGTAAAGTTTGTTAGTCCAACAACTGAAATTAAACATTATAGCATGAATCTTTTTTCTATGTCACTTTCTTGCTTATTTCTGTTTTAGCTTTGCTTTCAAAAGAGAACAAATCCCTGATTTCAGACATTAATAACTATCTAAAATAAAACTATTAAAAGGCAGAAGAAATGGGAGTGAAGTGATTCTGTAATCTGTCCAGTGGTTCTCTTTATATGAAAGTGTGTGGGAGGTTTGGCAAGCACTGCTGTATATGGACCTAGAGAAGCATGTCTCTCATTGCAGGAAGAGGGACGTGGGGAACAGTCTAGCTGAGCCGGCTACTCTACCCATCTAAGAGGAAGACCCACCAAAGTTGCACTTCTGTTGCCTTCAGGGTTTGCCAAAATGCTTTATGCATCCTGGCATAGTTCTGCCTGCACCCTTTTGCTATCAGCTTTGGAAACCACACTATCATAACTCTGGCTGCTCAGTGATGCTGCAAATGAGGCACTGTCTCTTTTCAGAAACCCATCTGCCTATGTTTTTGGAAAGATTGGTTTGTTTGTTTTTTTTCAGAGTTAAAAAGGGATTTTTTTTTCCCTGTTCCCTAGAGTATCAAAAGCAGAGGAGTACAGGGAAGTGTTGTACACACAGTTCTTCAGAATTTCAGAGTCCAATACCAAGACTCATGATTATGTTTTCGTGCAAGAACTCTCCATGCATACATGTAGGTGCAGCTTACAGTAGGAACAGGTTACGTGATTAGAAATGAAGTTTATAATTTTTAATTCAACCCTTTAAATACATGTCAACCATTTACTCTGGCATCAATGAGCTAAGACTTCTTTCTCAATCCAGGGCACAGCAGGTACTAGTAGCAGGAAGAGAGGGATAGCAAGACCACAAGTTTAAGTATCTACCAGCCTATCTGTACATTTAATTTGTACACTGCTTTAACTGCAGAGGGTACCTACGTGAACACAATCAATAGCAACCTACAAAGGTACCATGGAAAGAAAAAGAGATCTAGCAAGCTTCATATATTTAAGAATTCCAGTAGCATTTTATGGAAGGTTTTTTTGTTTCTTTGTTTTTAGAAAAGAACACCATAAACTGAAGTTTTCTCATTTATTAAACATATCTTAGGACCTTATGCTTTTAGGCATACTGGAAAAACTTTATGGTTTTTGTTTCTGTCTATCTGCCACTTACATAGACAAAGATTTACAAAATGCTTAAGCTTACAGATTACAAATTTTTTTTCAAATTTCTGCGAAAATTACTAGAGTAAATAATAAATATATCTTTGAGGCAGATAGAATGTTACCTTGTTTAGAACCATGCTGTTTAACAGTAACTTACCATTTTCAGGTTGAGTTTTTTTAAGTGAATCTATGAGAGTACTGACAGCTTTTAAAACAAATATGATTTCTGTTACTTGCTGCCTACAAATGAAAAAATGCAAACAGTTAACTACTCATTTCTGCCTTAAGAATATAAGCTTTCTATGAAATTTACACACATGGAAACAGTTGCAGCCTACCAGAAAAAGGCACAGTTAAGAGGTTAACACTGCCATTTGTCTTTAATCTTACCACCATCACTGCTGTTGTCTCAACTAGGATAACTTTTAATTTGATATAGGAAACAGTAGCACCATACGCATCTCAATCTGAAAATACTCGTATCAAAATGCAATTGACAGTAATATGAAAATAATCACTTTCCACATTCATGATCAAAGCCTTCAAAAGTTGAGTGATTTTCAAGTTAGTTCCATTTTAAAGAATTTCTTAGTACTTCAGTCAATTTTTTCATTTCAAGAACAATTACTTGAGTAATGATTCACAATGCTGTCATTTGGATATTTTATATTATTTTTGAGAAGACTCTACCTCTCAATTTAGAAACTACATATAGCTCTACTGGGAATAACAAGCAATCAGATTTCAGAATTATTATGCTATAGATCCTAGAAACATTGTTTCAGTCACTGAAAATGTAACAGTAGAGAATACAACCATTATTATTTAAAGGTTTTTCAATAAAAAAATTTGGTACCAGGATTTTCTTTGAAATGTCTTCCCCACAAACATATTCCTGGCTTTTAAATTTCACCCCCACACACACTAATTTTTTTCATGATTGAGTGATATTTTGAATGCAACTTGCTTCTCATAAAGTCCTTTAGGTAATGCCTGTAGCTCCTACAGAAAACGTACATACCGTGGAAGAGGACATTTGCCACTCAATCTCTCATCTTCTATGTAACGGTGCAATACATCCTGTGACCTTTTCAAGAGTACAGAAAGTGCCATTCTAGAGATGTAGCCTTCCTGAGGAGTTGTGACTTTATTACTGAATGAAAACTGCAGCAGTGTCTCAAAACAAACCTTAGAAAACTCCTCTCTCATTCGAATATCTATTTCAGCTTCTGTCAAAGTAGAATGACACATTTAATTGTGCAGTGTGCATGATGTTGCATTTCAATCAGTTTATTATACTTTGAAAAAAGGTTGTCACTCTTCTAGTATTAAAAAATATTACCAGTGGTAAGAACAAATACTAAGAATACATTCTAAGAAAAAACAACCGTGCAAAAATCACAATATTCTCCAAAATACAAGACGAATTATGTAATGTACTCAGTAACATGTCATATACTTGACATTACTTTAGTAATGAAATACTTGAAATTAATTTAAAAACCCCCCAGCAGTCCCAGTTCTTCAACATAAATACTAGTATTTGGTACTGTACAGTCCAAATATCTTTCTATGCAAAGGCTTATGTTAATTTTCTTTGAATTTCAAAAAAAACTATAGATTTTTTTCTTAAAGGCAGAGACGGTATCTGGTTAGGTACATCATATAGTTATGCTAAGGTAATTTAGTTTTTAAGAACAGGATATTATGTCTGTCTTACAATTGTCTGAAATTATTGTTAAAACTGGCACAAAGCAAAATAAACTATGTAGAAACTAACACAAGTACAATATTAGATACAATCCTGTCCAAGCAAAAAGGAAATAATTTTTAAAAAATTGCGAGGAATGCTTGGCAGCTTCGATAAAATATAATTTATAAAAACAAGCTGGATATCAAAGTCTATAATGAATACATGCCATTGAACTTCAAGTTTTTATCAGAGTAAATACTCTCAACATTTTAATTATTTTCTAGTAGATTTAAGTATCATATACTTTGTTATTCACATACCATACCTGTAAAGGAGGATGACTGAGAATGTATTGAGCCTTTATTGAGCATAGTCATTATCTGCCCAACAAATTCCTTAGGAATAAAATTAGCATATGGCAGTATCTCTGTGCTGATAAGCTGTACCACCTAAAACGAATTAATTATATTTATATTGGTTTTCTGAATATTAAAATTGTAAATCTAGCATGAAGACGACAGAAACATTACACAAGAGAGACAGATCTAATGAAACTGCACAAAATCTTCTATTGCTAGCTTTTAAAATTTGCAGATAAGTCCAAAATTGTGGTCTTGCATGGAACATTAAACTTGAAATAATAAACACTTTCCCCCCCACTTTTGCCGGAGTTTCTGAGGGAGTTATAACTCAGATTTTCACTGACACTTGAACTATATTCTTCAAGTCAAATTTATGGTATTGAACAGAGAAAATCTAACATTAGGAATTTCCTTTTCCCTCCACACAGTTCAATATTCTCATTATGACATTAACACACATATCACATGCTTACAACATGACATCTGCAAAGCAGAACAAGTGAGTTTATTATCTGAATGAGCTTAAGGCAATATACATTAACTGAAATGCTTTCTATCCTTGTCTTGATGCTCCCATGCAGGAACAAAGTGAGTTTAGATCTCCATAAATTAATGCATTAGATGTGAGAGTTCTGCTCACCGCAGGCAGAACTGCTACCGCTTTTCCTCCAGAAATCTTTGTGTCCAGATGCCACTCTGGAGAGATGACAGGAAATCAAACCCACAGATACTGCCATGTCTTCCCTGCAACTCTTTTTGCTTTGTACCCCTAATCCCTGTTCTGCCACATCTCTTTGTCCTGGAGTGAAAGGGGACAGGTCCCTCTTCATTTCAGGTATCATCGTCTCTTCATTTCCTTCAGTCTTATCCAACCAAACATTTTCTCTGTACAATTACAGCTGTCTCTGCGCTGCACAAACAAGACATTATTTCTTCATTTATGCAGAAGTGTCTCAGTATTGAGAACATATGTGAAGGGCAACAATTTCATTGCTGACTGCCCCCTTCAATGCAGAAAGCACTCACCCTGTGTTTGTCAGCTTTCTCTGTGGTTTACAATTACCTGTGCAATTGCATGGCAATAACATAATAGCTAAGGATCATGTAATGTGTTAGAGGCAGTAACACATCATGGTTTAGCCACTATGCTATTTTCAAGTTGAGAGGACAAGTAGTTTTTGGCATCCTGCTTCCTACTTTCTGCATCACCCTGAAGCAGATGAATCCTGAACCCATGAATTTTCTGTCTTCTTTTCAAAAAGGAATACAGTATCACAGAAAAAATGTGAGGGTAATTTTTAAAAACAAAATTATTTCAGAACCAAATGCACCTTTTGAATGTCACTAACTTGTAATGTTTGACAGTATATTTGTTATAGGCTGCTTACCTCAACATCAATACTCTCATTCTTCTGAAATTCTTGAATTGAGAGATTATCAGGAGGTGTACTAAAAATAAACATACTATGTTATACTTTTAAATTCACAACGTGTGTAAGAAAATAAGTATGGGAAAATGCACTGCATTTAAAGTTATGACATGCATCAAGTTGGTACTATTATATGGTAATAATTAATGGTTATAAGGCCAGGTTGGATAGGGCTTTGACCACCTGGTCTAGTGGAATCCTGTGATTAACATTTTCACTCACTGCAAGAAAGACACTTAATTTTCAGTGGTACACTTGTAAAAAACTTTGTTCTAATTTTTCATTTTCTTCTACATTAATGAAACACTTTTCATTAGTGGTGCATGATGTTACTTTGTAACTGAAATAATAACTTTGTTCTTATTCGTAATAATTTTTATTAAAAGAAAAACATGCTTTATAAACAATAGTTTTGAAGACATTTAGAACCTTCCACAGTTCTTCCATTATATATAAAAATTTATTTACAGAAATGTCCAGAAGTGATTCAGCTGTGAAAATTACCAATACTTCATAAGATACTACTATGACCTGCTTGTAAATTTGGAAATCTTGTATCATTAAACTGGAAATTTTATGCCAGCTATCAGTCATGAGGTTTTATCTCGTGACATTTTATCTCATTTACTGAGTCCTTCCATGTACTTTTACTGGACTACCTGCTCAGTGAATTGCCTTTCCTTTGCTGGATTATGCTTCTGTTGACTCACTGGATGAAGTTCCTCAGCAGGGCAGAAAGAGTAAAGCCTCCTACTTAGACAGCAACCAACTACTTTAGCTAATGTGCCTCCATTTGGTGTTTCAGTTTGGATCAGACATGGGTTTTTCAAGTTAAACTTTCAGACATCCCCTTTTATAAACCTTGGTTCATGTCTGGTATTAAGAGTGCATAGAACTGAATTAATTTTTGATGAAACTGAACAAAAAAATGCACTCCAAGCTCTCATAGATACTTGCATGACAGGAAGCCACACTAGGGCTACTCTGAAATAAAACACCTAAAGTGAGCACTGTGCAGGTGATAGTCCTCATCATGAACTATTCTGCTTTATAGATGTGCTTCTACTGCACTTTGGGGAGGGAAAAAATACCCCAAGACCAAAGAAGGCACTTCACACAATATGCTAACTCTGAATTACTGTGTATATAATCCCACAATCATAAGATTGCCTGAAAAGTCTACATACCAGTGAGCATAATTACTAGAACAAAAATGGATTATTAGCTAAGAACAATCCGTGGTATGAGAACTTTTTGAGCTACATAAATTGTGAGGCTAAAAGAGGATTTCATGAAACTATCACTATGTGGTCACCTTACACCGTTCCTTAAGTTTTCCACTGATTTTAACTTTTAAAAATAATTCTGACATCTTCAAGCAGAGGAACAGTTTGGAAATTTGACCATTTGAAAGGAATGGCTCGAAATAGTGGAATTAAGATTGTCTGTGGTACTTCAACATGCAGGTATTGTGTATGGCTGTGTGTTACAATGCATCTTAAGTTAGACAAGTTTGTTTTCCGTGTTTTTTTTTTTTTAACTTCAGAGAAACCATCCAATTACGTACACATGACGGTCACTACCGAAAAGGAAGGAAAATGATAGGGTTAATCTGAACACAACATTCCTTGCCTAATTTATGGCAGAATAGGCAGATGCAAGGAAAACAGTGCTCTGGACTGAACAAAGGGCCAAGCTGTTCTGTAAGCAGAGGAGTCAGTGTACTGTTGTAGTGACAAGCAGACTTGCATCCTTTGGCTTACTTCCAAACTCCCAGCTTTTCCTCCACCCCATGTCCCTCTCCAGGAAACCAGAGACATGTGGTGTGTAGTTCAGAGCTAAACACATGCTTATGGGCAAGGCAGCTGCCCAATACACGGTTATGGCCCTGTGCCAGCCTTGTCCTCAACAAGGGTACTCACCTGGGCCTGTCTTCTTCATTCAACCAATTGTAATGGAAGGTTTAACAACTTTGAAGGTTTTGAAATCTCATTCAAATCTGTTTAGTTTAGCTGGTAGGTTTGTTTGTTTGGTTGGTTTTGGTTTGTTTTTTTTTGGTCAGTGCTCCTATATGTTGCTGACCAAGACAAATAAGATTTTTCCAAGATAGGCTTTTTTTCCCCCATCCTCTGGTTACTTAACATAAGACACTTGAAAATCAGTGTGTACACCTACAGCTAATTTTCAGTTTTGACAATTATAACAGTATGTGCCAATGTTCCTGCTTGAAAAATAAATACTATCTTATTATCTCCCCTCCTCAAAGATACTTCATGTAGGTAATTTCACCCTGTCTATGAAATAGACAAGTGTTACATGCATGACTAGAAAAACAAAGAATAAAATGAGAAATACTGTATTTATTATCAGTTTGTATGTTAGGCAGACAGGAAGTTTGGAGTTATATGTTTGTGAGACACTGAAATGGCTTAAATATTGTTAAAATCACTCAATGACTTCTGTAGCAAACTGCAAAGAAACAGCCCTGCATGCACCTTCTAATACAGACTGTGACAGTAACTTGAGATAAAAGTGGTACAATAGTTCAATTATCCTAAGAACATAATATATTCACAAGTGTAAAAGACTGGAATGCTGACAGCTCAGATAAGGTGCAAAGTAACCACTCAAGTGCTGAGAGCACGCACACCCACCACCTGAGACTACAAGCTGGGTATGGAACAAGAAAAGTAGAGACATCCTGAGAGACTGGGTAGAGTTTCTATGTCCTTGCACAAATGACTCAGCTGTAATAACTCCCATTTTGAGAAATACTAGGACAATTCACACATAGCCTGAAGATACTCATCTCTGCTGATAGGCCATAATGGACTCAGTGCACTGATATAACTGGCAGCTGTAACATCTTAAAAGGTGTCAAAAGACTCACTAAATGTCTTGTGATCTAGCACTACACCATCCAGTGCAGAACTCCGTGCCCCAGGGCAGGTACCAGGGGTACCCACCAGGGGTACTCCCACCTAGCCTAAGCCCAAGACCACACAGGGCCTCACTCAACACTTGGTTTTCTTCCATCACCACACCTTCCTTACCACCCTGGACTTTGCTCACTGATGGACTTGTTCCTCCACCACCATGGGCTTTTCCTTCACCACCCTCGATGGATCCAGACTGCAACTATCACTGACATGACTGGGAGACTCATCACTGGGAAGACCACAAGAAGAGGATCAACAGGGCGCTGTTGGAATTCATGAGGTGGTAATATTTTTTTTTTACTTAATCTGTCACCCTCTTTCTCTTCCACTCTCTCTTTTCCCCATTCTCTCTACCTCACATTAACTGTTCAATACTTAAGTACATGGTCTCATTTGCACCTTAATTCGGGCAGAGGCATCTCTAAAGATTTGAAAATCCTGATCATAACAATGTTGAAAACAAAGAATAAATATTAAATAGCTGTTCAATTATTACCTTTTGTGACATACAGAGTTGTTAACTATGCAAAACCTTTAAACAGTCATGTAAACTATTATGATGCATAGAAACACAGGTCATTTTGAAGTACATGGGAAGCCTTCACTGACACTTCCTAATCTGTGACTTTCTGAACTGAGATTTACTTAAAGAGATGTTAAAACCTTTCTGTCCAGTCATCCATATCTGTTCTGCCATACATGCTACAGATTATGCTACATACTTGTTAATGTAGTAGATTACTCCCAAGTAAACAGACTTTCGTAAGGTGTCTATATGAAACATCTATCTAGGGGCGAAAAGCTTTGTTGGTCTGACATAATATATCCAAACTGTACCAGCAGGGTCAAGAGCCAGGAAGGATAAGCTGTGTGATGCAGCAACTTCTGTAGGTACAGAGCTTCCAGCACTGCCCACAGTCTAGGGACGGCTTCAGATCCAACAGTAAAGAGCGAACAGGCACCTGGACTCCTGCAGTGCATAGCAGCTCTCTGTTCAGAAGCATCTTTTGGGAAAAGTATTGATTTAATTCCCTCATGTGAACACAGACTTCTGCTCTAGTAAATTACATGTACACACATATTTGTTGAATTTTATTTTATATAATGGCTTGACATGCTTCCATGAAAGCCTCTGGGAAAGAAGAACGGCATGAAATAATAAACAGACCAGCTTCTTACTACAAGATAATTTTGTGCAAATTAAGTTACAGGAAATGTATTAATTTTAAATGTCTTTTTGATTTATAATAATAATCAAGATTACTGAGTCTCCTCAGCTGTAGCTTGCTTTAAAAAGAAAAAAGCTGAAATTTTTTTCTTGGACGCTGCTAATTCTCTATGACAGTAACATTTTCCTTTTTTATTTATCTGGTTTCTTTTGGCTATATTTGAAATTTCTTGATGCACAAAGCTGCAGAGACCATTTCTGCTGTGCTTTTGTACTTTTCAAATGACAGTGAGTATCCCCTCTCATTCAGCCCCATAGCTGGCTTGAAAGTCTGTTCCTGTTCAAAATATACAGGTGGGGCCCTGCACAGGGTGTTCACTATTTGAAACACAGATATTCACAATGCTTTAATTTAAGGGTTCAAACCACAGTGACCTCTAGTCTAACCAATGCCACCTCAGTTTCATTGCCAGAAGCAATATTAGGCTATCTACACATGCAATTTGTAGCACCACAGTGACCAAAAGAGTTATGAGTTAGACTAGGAAAATGTTTAAAATACTGATTAAAAATTTAGAACATCAGTGAAATAGTCTCATCTTTCTACTCTATCCTCAGCCAGGCAGAAACTTGGAGGACACTCATACAAAAATGAGACAATGTGCACTGGCATATTCTAATGAACAAGTATAAAGGAAAAAAAAACAAAAAACAAACCAAAACAAATCTGTTATGCAGTGTTGCTAGAAGGAGTGACTGCATTAGAAGTTTCACAGAGATGCAGGTGTTCCATATTTAGAACCATCCTAGCAGTCCTAAGTCAGCTTTGAAGAACAGGTACAAAAGGAAGCCATTTACCTAGCTTTGCATGAAGCCTGGATAGACAGTAACATGAAACATCTAGAACATTTAATAGTGGAAAGTGTGGAGTATGAAAATGTATCAAACGCGAAGGAAGAAAAGTAAGGTTTTTTAGTGACATAATATTCCAGTTTCCTTGGAGCAAACAATTTAGGAAAAATTACAGAATGCCAGCATAAGAAAGACAATTTTCAGTTCTAACTGAAATCGGGTCTCGCTGAATACATCTAACTATTCCTGTCACAAGGGGTGACATGTTGGAGAATGCTAAAAATCCAGATAATACAGTAACACAGTTACTCGGTCTCACTGAGCCTCTTGGGTGTCAACTGAATTGCATTTTCGAAATTCTTTGTGCTTCAGAACCTTTTCAATCCCGTGCTGGCCTTAGCCATGTTAGTACACTTCTGCACCTGATATAATAACCGCTCTGTCCTGCCTTACACATTTGCAATCTGGAAAGCCACCAGAGATGACCTGAGTCACAGCTGCAGTAAAGCCACTTGGTCATGTTAAGCAGGGTCAGTAAAACCAAATAAAGTTTAAAAGTCCCTTATCTAAGATCACAGCATACTCTCATGTTCTCACCTGTGGCTTGGTTAATTGATTTTGGTGATACTGGGAGAAATCCAAGTAGTACCAAAGTTTTAAAAAACACAACTCACTGTTAATATAAAAATCAGGAAACACACAAAAAACCCCCCAGTTCTATATCACATAGCTGGCCTTAATTAGAGGATCAAGTTGGACAGCTGGAAAGGAAAGTAGATCCTCATTGCTCTCCCCTATAATCTGAAGGTTGACATGTACCTCAACTCAGCAATAAATTTTATTTGTTACTTTCCAAATGAACAGATTCTCCCAAATTACTCTGGAATAAGGCACCACTCCAATTAATATATATTTTCTATTAGAATTATAACAACCAAAAAAAACCCCTGCCATTACAATCCACCAGAAGACGTAATTTAGAAAACTTCAGCACAAAAGAGTTTGCCCTCCTTGCCAAGGCTAGTTTCATAGGACCTTGCAGAGAGTGCAAAGACTTAGCCAAAGGAAATTAGAAGAGAATTACCCAGCACAGGGAACTTCAACATCTATCTCTTGAGCCCTCTTTGCATCAGAGAGAGAGGCACGCTTCAGTAGCATTCTGGGGAGAGGAGGAAGAGGATGAAGGAGAAATGACTGCTATTACTAATTGTCCTGACCACTAGCATGAGGAAGATGTAGTCCCTTTTAAACTTTTTTTAGGACCACAGGCTCAAGTTGATAGAAGGAACAGGCTATCTATCCTAAAGCTACCAAGGGATAGGGCTCTAATTGTAAGTAGACCCATACACTGGGGATGACAAACTACTATTTAGAAGAAGATGGACATTAGAGAGATTAAAAAAACCCCAAAACAACAACTCCAAACCAGACATTCTGTAGCCATGCAATGTACAACTACATAAGCAAAATTCATCTACTGACAACAAGCCTGGAAACAGTAATGATAATGGCCATTAATTATAATAACAGGCCAAATTATCTAGCTGTAGCCACGTGGTTCTTTAAACCACTAGCCTATTTTTAGTGGTTTAAATTATTTTGAACCCTAAAGCTTCTAAGTGAAAGAACAGAAAAGTTTCCTACAACTTTTCTGAGAATGTTGTCAAGTATGATGACAAAGTTGATCCCTAAACCACATTTTTTTTGTAAAATTACAGAATACACTCTGGTATCTAAAGAGGCAAAACCAGAGTTAAGTGAAGACAGACATGATCAGGCATCATAAATATTCACACAAGTACTATTTTTCTTTTATTTCCAGAGAATATTTGCCCATGTATGACAGGTGGCAGAAATTTACAGAATTAACATGAACAGTGATCATTCTAGCAAGCAACATAGTATGATGAAATTTCTATGGTTAAAAGTTTTCAGGAAAAGTATAAGTCACTGACTGTAAATTAAGAAAAATGGACATATTTGGCCAAATCACGCAGATGATGGCGGATTATCCTGAATTACACTGAAGATCTGCGATAATTTTACTTTCCCAGATTTATGGATAATTAATACCAAAAAACTGTAGCGGTGCCAGTCATGGCCAGCTAAGAACATGCAAAGTGGAAATTTTCATTTGTTTTGCAGATATTTAGTTAATTCACAGTAAATATTTCCAAAGCACAACTTCTAAATGAACACACATTCTTCTGCCATAACCTGAAAAACCTTTATTTTCATTTTGTAAATCAAACAATGATACTGATTTATAGGTTGCTAACTGATCTGGACTGCCTCTGTCAGAATGCATGCAGGACTAGTAACTGCAGCTGAAAACAAACAAGATACTGCAAAGATTATTTTAAATTAAAGAAACAGGGAAGCATAAAAATAAAAACTTTGGTGACTGAAGTGTCTTTTAAGCAGTCAGGATGACCATTTCTATTTTAAGGTTCTCCTATTTAATAAAATTTTCTTTCAAGTAAATGCAAAAACTATAGAAAGGTTTTTCATTTGATTGCCATGTAACCCTATTGTTGAAATTCCAAAACTATTCTCTATTAACAAACATTTTCACTAAGGGATGTGTGTCTCTAAAATTAATTTTCATTGGTATTTATTTTCTTTGTTTCTTTTGTGCAAGCTGCTATTTATCCATCATTAGTAAATACAGCTGTGTTCGGTTGCTGATTTTTATGTGTTTCAAAACTAAATGCATACACATACACAGCATATTAGTGTAAAGCACAGAAGAACCCTCCTGTTTTCTATTAAAAAGAAAGATTAATTTGTTACTGAAATCAGCATATACAGAGAAAATCAGGGAATTAAATTTTTTATGTTCCATCTTGTCCTTTAGTCTGAAACACTATTAGATATACTTGAACTACTCCTAGAAGATGCTTGCCCACCGATGTTCACAGAAGATGGAAATTTAATACCATTCCCAAGCAATCTTCTACAATACCTAACTTAACCCATAGTAAAAGGTTTTCTCAGTGTCTAAACCTAGATAATCTTTGCTATACTGAAATCCATTTTTACCCCTTGTGAAGGGACAAAAAAAATTCTTCTCTGGAGCAAGCTTTTACCACACTCTGAAGATTTACAATGTCTTTCTAATGATATAATTTCAGTTGAACAAATGAATAGATCCAAGGCCAGGCTGGATGGGACTCTGAGCAACCTGGTTGAGTGGAAAGTATCCCTGCCCATGGCAAGGAGATTGGAGCTAGATGATCTTTA
This sequence comes from Formicarius rufipectus, assembly GCA_013399695.1. NCBI lineage: Eukaryota > Metazoa > Chordata > Aves > Passeriformes > Formicariidae > Formicarius > Formicarius rufipectus. The sequence continues at coordinate 75,089 of VXAU01000867.1, read as the reverse complement.
AGGTCCCATCTGACCCAGACCATTCTATGATTAAATTGTCTGCCTCTAATCATTATTATTTTTCACTTCTGGACTTTCTCAACCTGTCCACTGCAGATGCCTACATCTACAGTGTTCCATTCTTGAGAGACTATGAATTTACTTATATCTCTCTCTCTCTAGTTATAAATGTGACTATTTAGCTACATTTTTCATAAAGTATCATAAATAAAGTTGGAACTCAGGAGAAATACATATAGTTAAGAGTGTTCATCTTAATTAAAAAAATTACTGTTGCAATTCTGTTCAAAGTGAAGAAAGGAACAAATTGAGTACCTATGAGAACTCTTGATCAAAACTATAGTAAAAGTCCTTAGGAATCCATAGAGAACTCCTTGGCCTGTTCAGAAAGACTGTGCCTTATAGAGAGAGTTCAGTTGAGTTCTTTTTTGCTCTTACCTTTCGATTGAAGCTTTTTTATTACTTTATAAAACTATAATTTTTTTGAAGTAGATACTGGTTACCTTTTCTCCATTATTCATTAAAAAAACTTTCAGATATCAAACAGCTCTACTGACAAATTCAGTGAACAAGTTATTAATAAATATTTTCCTTAAAAAAAAAAAAATTGAAAAGAAAAAATGAGGAAATTGTGTTCACCTTTTTGTGAATAGAAAGTCTTCAAAAGTATTTGCTAACTCTGGCCACATACTGTCAAATTTTCCTGAAGATGCATGCTGCCTTGCAACGGGTAGTCCAATGGAGAGAACTTTGAGAAGAGAGGAAACAGCTAGCTTCCACGTGCTTTCAGAAGGACAGGAGTATTTCAGACTGAGAGGTATTCTTAGTGTCTGCAAAATGAAAGTCACAACAAAATTTATAGTTGCTTAGAAAAATCTAAAAGTACTGCAAGTTTTGCAGAAGGTCTTGATGGACACTGTCAGAGAAGACAGTACACATCCCTACCTTTTCTGCTGGTATATCAGATGGCCTTTTAAAAATGTAATTCTAAAGATGATTTACCATATACTACCTGGCTAAAGCTCAGGTCTGTAGCAAAGTACAGGTTAGAAGTCAGAACTGATCCATTATCAATTATATTATAAAATTACATACTAATTTTCTTTTTCTGTATTGTAATCCACCATTTCTGCTAAGCCTGAAAAATGGGCTTTCCTGACATCTAAGAGAATGCAGGCAGTTTATTCTGGAGAATTTAGTCCCATTCCTAGAAAGTTACTCCAAGTGCTTCCATAGTAAAGAAAAAAAACTTCATTAAATTTAAACATTTCCTAATAAAGTTGAACTGTATACATCATGACTGTAAGAAACCTGTTCACTGCTGTTAAAACCACAAAAAATTTAAAAATAAGAACAGCTAGTGAAATTCAAAGATAAAAGGTGAAACAACTCAAATGTAGAGCAGATGAAAACATCACAAATTTTAAGTCTTTTACATAGAAAGGCAGGTTCAAAATCTATAAAACAAAGTAATTACTAAATTTAAAAACGTTAAGCACATGGACTATTTACACTACATGTATTCCTTTTAGCACTGTTAGTCAAACTGACTTAGAACCTGAGAGTAAATTATCTTGGAATGCTAATTATTAAATTTACATTTCAAATACACAGTGACCAGATTCAGGTACTACACTTGTACCCCCTCATACTCTTAGTGCAGGCTCTGATTTGAGTAAAGTGAAGGGACGAAAGACTCACTCTGACTCTCATGAGGGAGTCAATTATAATTAATTGTCTATGGCCAAGAATTATGACAGCTTGAATCTAGCCCTATGGATAAACAGAATACTTTTTCTGCTTCTATTCGTCATACACATCAAATCTAATTCCAAAATCAACATGGGCCTTAGAGACGTGAAAAGTAAATTTAAAAGCATTTTTCCTCTACTTCAGTGGATCGTGTTATTATCAACTGTAAATGTTAAAGGAATGTGGTGTTTATATCAGCTTCATTAATCCTATTAAAACAGAAGTAGAAAACACCTGCATTAACTTTGAAATACAAATTCAATCCATAACAGATCTCAAATGATATCATCTACTTCAAACACATTCAGGTTTCTCTATTTCTATGCAGGAAAAACTTGATGTCGGCCAAGTCATTACAAACCAACCTAGGTCAGATACACCTTTTTTCCCAGACATAAACTACTACTTTTACTATTTAACAAATTTTTTTTCTGAAACAGAAACAAGATCAAAGACAGTGAAGATTTTGACAGTTTCACCTTGAAGGTATATTTGTTCACCCGTAACATTTCATACCTACATCAACACACAAAGTCATTAGAAGCAAATCAAAAGTAATAGCTACAGCACAGGCCCCAAAGTACATATGTCAGTCTACACAAAGTAGACTTTGTGTTGTCATATTTACTAACAGAACTATTTACCACACTCAGGTGCATAATACATTCAAAGATTAAAATTTTGTGGCCTAATTAGTTATTTTTATCTTAACATTGAAATATTGATGCTGATATTATCTAGTTGAGAACAATACATATTTCATAATCATTAGCTTTGCAGTTTCAATCAAAATTATTACCTGCTCCTCATCTTCATAAAATATCCATCTGTTTACTACAGCTTTAGGCTTCCCAGGAAGTGTTTATCAACACTAGCTGAAAATAAAACTCATTATTTTCAATAAAAGCTCATTAAATTAAGATCATATGCAGAACAAACTTTTACCTTAATAATGTTCTGAAGAACTTTCTCTGTTACCACTGCTTTATGGCAAGCTGTCTTTTGGTATAAGTCCACCACAACTTCCAATGATCTCTCAGCAAATGGTACATAATTCAGTGCTACCCATTCCGCCTAGGAAAACAAATTAGTAAATTACTAAACTCTATGTGAAAACATATTAATTAAGGAACAGAAAGTGTATGCTTTGCATTGAACTCTCAGTTTAATGCATGCACAGTTTGCTAAGAATATGGTCCAAGCAACAAAACTGCAAATACAATGATGTCTGGCTATGAAAATGTACTCTACATTGAAGTAAAGTACATTCAAGTATGAGAAACGTTGCAGTCTAGGCAAGACAACTACATTAGAACAATCTTTAAGGAAATTTAACTCACCGGTGCAAATAGTTGTATCTAGTGTGATTCCATTGTGTTGCAGGACAAACAGAATAAGAAGAATTAATACATACATCATAGTTACCTCTTCGATTACACTGAATCAGATGCTCATGCTTAATGAACAGCAGTGTACACAGATAGAATTACTGAACACGTCTCATTTCTTTACAGCACGTGCAATTCAAAAATCTGCAGCCTGAGGGAACTGTCTCCATTCAAAATTATTGTGTCTTTGTATTAAATTTAGCATCAATTGTAGGAGAAATTATTTTAAATTAATTCATTGTACAAATTCAGACATATTCACTATGTCTGGTGTCCAGGCAAGACCTTTCCTACATGAAGGAATACAAAGTATAAAAGCAAAGAAGAACATAAAGGGAATAAATGAAGACAACAAAAGCACGTAAAAAAACTTATTATGCAACATGCATAGTGAAATTTTTACAGACTCAGTAAATGCATCTTGCTGAACAACCTATATCTGAAGCTGGATTGGATTCACCAGCCAAGTGAAACAAGTGAGATCTCAAATTAATTACCTGATTATACTTTGCATTTGCAATGTTCTTTGTTTCCAGCTGTCCATACTGTGGAGGCTTGCAGGAAAATTCTACAAAGGCCAGCAGTTGGTCAAAGATTGCAGGATACATAATCTGCATACTTTCTGAGCCCACACATATAGCCTACACCAAAAGAAAATACAAAAGCTTAATATATATCTTGAGCTTTCACATTCAACAACTGCATCAGTACAAGGAACTCCTAAAGAAAAATACCCATATACCCATATAACACTATGCAAGAGTCATGCTGTATAAAATACAGTGAATAGTTCTAACAGTTTAAGAAAAGTAACTTGTTATTTCATTAAGGGAAATTAAGTGGGAAGACACCTGAGTATATACTGTTCAGTAAATATAGCTATCTCATCCAGTAGAGATATTTTCTTTACTAATTCCACTTTGATGTGCCAGTAAAACATAAGTCTTCTATAAGTCACCAGCTACATCTTCTTTTAAGTTCTACTTCAAGGAATGTTTAAATCTCAGAAGTAAATCATACAAGACTTCAAAAAACAGTTAAAATAGCACCTCACAGATAGGAATATAAATAAAATGAGAATTACATGATTTTGGTATACCTGAAACTCATAATCTTGCTTTAAACTAGAAAACATTTAAGAAGGATGTACTTAGATGATGTCCAGGAAATATCATGTTGTCAAAGGCTAACGATTTCCTGTTACAATATAAATCCCAGGTAAATCTTAGAGCATTTACTTGCAAAGACCGATACAATGATTCAATGATGTTACTTCAATTATTTTCTGTCATTTCAAATGCCTTGCTTTACTTCCCAAAGTCTCTCCTCTCAAAGCTTCACGAAACAGTCAATTTATTGCTCTACAAAAAGACTTTGTGCTTGCCCTGTCATTTTTCTATGGGGAAAAATCAAATGCCCTTTTCATCAAGCAAGATCATCCATGACAAATTGCAGCTGAACTCACTCAAGGTGGCAACAGCTCCAAAGTGCAGCCCCTGTACTGGAGCTGTGCCACGAGCTGTGGGAGTCAGTGGGCAAGCAAATATCCGGAGTCCCCAGCCATGAGAGGGAGCAAGTCAACAGGGGCTAAAGGCATTCATCGCTACATCACCCTAAGACCTAGCTGCACCTGCAGGCAATAGACAACTTGCATCAGAGCATTCCATGGATCATTAATGACCTTTTTCTTTTTCTCAGCTTCTTACAATTTAAAATGCATGTCTAATGCTCAAAAAGCTTAATCAACATTATGAATATAGTGCAGCACTCCTTCTAAAGAGGCAAATGCCTTTCCTGGTGCTCAAATTCAAGACTGAAAAGAATGCTTGGAAGCTATGTCCTCACCCGCATTGTAGAAGACTAAAAGGTTAACTGCTGATCTAAAATTATTCAACACCCTGTAAAACAATTTCATCTGATCAGCTCCACTGAAGTCACTGCACTAAAATTTAACATGGTAATGTGAGATTACATACTGATTCAAAAAGGTATGATTCTTCTATATACCAACAAATGGATTAGAAAGGGAAAAAGAGCATCCACAAATCCCAGAGCAACTCTTGTATAGATTTAACTCACTTGCACAGGTGCAATTTACATTACCCATTGAAGACTCTTTTAACACACTTTAGGGTGCAGTCTTGGGACCAGTTCTGTTTAATACCTTTATTAACAACCTGGACAAGGAGATTGAGTGCAGCATCAGAGAGTTTGCACACAACAGCAAGTTTGGTGGGAGTGATCTGCTGGAGGGTAGGAAAGCTCTGCAGAGGGATCTAGACAGGCTGGATTGATGACCCAAGGCCAACTGTATGAGATTCACCAAGGCCAAGTGCAGGGTCCTGCACTTGGTCACAACAGCTCCATGCAATGCTACAGGCTGGAAGAGGAGTGGCTGGGAAGCTGCCCAGTGGAAAAAAACCCAGAGGTGATGGTCAGCAGCTGATGCATGTGAGCCAGAAGTGTGCCCAGGTGGCCAAGGCCAGTGGCATCCTGGCTTGTATCAGAAATAGCATGGTCAGCAGAGCCATGGAAGTGATTATCCCCCTGTACTCAGCACTAGTGAGGCCACTTCTGGAGTGCTGTGTCCACTTCTGGGCCCCTCACTACAAGTCACTGAGGTGCTGAAGCGTGTCCAGAAAAGAGCAACAGAGCTGGTGAAGGGGCTGGAGCCAGTAACTACCTGAAAGGAGGCTGTAGAGAGGTGGGAGTTGTTCTCTTGTCCCAGGTAACAAGTGGTAGGAGAGGAGGAAATGACCTCAAGTTGCGCCAGCAGAAGTTTAGATTGGATATCAGGCAAAATTTCTTCACGGAAAGGGTTGTCAGGCATTGGAATAGGCTGCTTAGAGAAGTGGTTGAGTCACCATCCCTGGTATGTAAGAGATGTGTAGATGTGGCACTTGGGGACACACTTTAGTGGTGGACTTGACAGTGCTGGTTTAATAGTTGGATTTGAGCACTTGTAGATCTCTTCCAACCAAAATGATTCTGTGATTCTGTGGACTAATTAGAATTGCTTTTCTAAGAGGTTTATGTTTCTGACTGATACTGAGGAACTTTAATTTTAAAATCTGAAAAGGAGCCTAGCAAAGTGTGTGACAAAGGATGTTGAAAGTATCTATAAGAGCTGCTTATACAGAGTGCTAGTTACTACATTAGGTAGTATCTCCTTATTTCATAAGGAAAGAGACCTATATAAATCAAAAAAAGTACTGGTCACAGAACAAAAAAACACAAACCCCAAAATAAAATACTCTGCAGGCCTTTCTTGGTTGCAAAAATTGACAGAATACTTCCATTTCAGAAACTTATGCTTTAAAGCACCTGGTACTAATCTTCTGGTTCAGATTTATCTAACAGCTCCCAGAGCAGCTACTGGCATGGACTACCTTTTTTTTCCTTTATTGCTCCCTGTAGCTAAGTCTCTACCATTGCTGTTGGTATGCACAAGTACAGCCTTACGTTTACCATGCCATAGATAAAGAAGTTTGCATCCACACTGCCTGCAGAGGCAGAATTCAAATGTACTTGACCCCCAAGTATGCACGTGCATTCTTCTATCTGATGAGCCAGCTGGCTCACTGTAGAGTAGACCTAGAGTGAATGTAGGGAAGAACTGAGAATAATCAGTAAATCTGGGCTCGACAACAAACTTTAGCTGAGCTGCAGCAATGAAACAGGCTTATACCACACACACCCAAAAAACCAAGAAAACTAAAAGAACTCAAAACCCCCCAACTTATACTACTACAGAAAAAACTAGAAGACAAGTACTAATGAGAAATAAAGAACCAACAAAGAACACTATAAAGGGTGTAAAATGGGCTCAACATATGGAAGCCTGAAGAGAAATCAAAAGCTCCCTTCCAGTCTCATGTCCTTGAGATGCAATGTCCTTTGTTAGTGCAATCACATTATAAAATATTATAAAATTATTAAACCAGTCAGGGGCTCAGTCTCAAAAATATCAGTGGGGTGTTTTTTTTTCCACTATTCAAACTGTAAAGTTGTTCCACAACTTCTTGGAAAATCAGAATTGACCCAAGTCTTCTGTAGCAGCAAAGAACCTGATCCTACATGCAAACATGTGAGAAACCTTTGGTTTCAAAGCAAAGTGCAAATATTTACATACTCTTCTTTAATCATTCCACTAGCTTCTGTGTGTCCTCCAGAGAGTATCAAGTGACTTCAAGAGAGGAAGAAGATACTGTGGCCTGCTGCAAAACCATCTGATGGATTGCCTTTGCTCCACATCAGCACTGGCTGGCTGCCTTGTCACGTGAATTATACTGTGTTATACAACAAAGAGGAGCCATCACATAACTTCACAGAACATACTGATGTTCAAATATACTTCAATCAATTTTTTTAGGAACTTCAGTGCTGCTGTGTTAATAACATAACTATAGAGGAGATGGGAGCTACTGTGTAAGTTGAGGTATTATTTTATGGAAGTTTGAATTTGAAAATGCTTGTAACTGCCACGTTAACCATTTAGACTGGAATAGGGAAGGGGAGAGGTCTCTCTCATGGGAAGTTACTGCTTTTGTTATAGTTTAAGAAACGTTCAGCTAAAACAGTTGAACACCTTGACAAGGAGTATAAAAATGTGCAGTTTTTCATCATGTTAAAAACTGGGAAGCCCTTTAAAAGGCATTAATGCCTGCAGCCTTTGGAAACTAAGATCATCTGGATAAGGAGACTAAGAAAGAAACAGAAAAATCTGTAATAAATAAATTGAGTGATTAAGTGGGGAGAACAGGATTTGGGCAGGACTGAGCTGCTGGAAAGGGGTGGATACAAAAGGTCAAACCTGACTGGAAAACGACGAAAATGTAGTTGACATGATGGGTGTTAAAACTTCATGTTATTTATGTAACCACACACAAAGCTGAGATTTAATACCAACTTCTATCCAAGCAAACCGAATTGAAATTCAAGTAAAACAATTCACTCCATAGCATTTCTGTTCCTGCCCATGAAGGGGGGTTAGAACCAGATGATCTTTAAGGTTCCTTCCGACACAAACCTTTGTATGATGGTATTGTGTCTCTGTTCTCAAAATGCACTCATGAATATTTGTCAAATCAATAAACTAATGGAATGGCTGCAAAGATAATGATTCTACCTCGCTTGCTTAAGTATGAGATAAATCAACTTATACTAAACAGTAAAGAAAGTAAGATATTGAATTGCTGCTCATTTAGTAGCCACCATGTGTTCTATGAACTAAATGGGGCAGGATCCTGTCAGCGGCAGGAGAGGAAGTATGACCACACGGTAAAGCAAAGTAGTTATAATACGAAACCCCCCAGGGAACAAAGTCAGGTCATATGGATAGTTTTAATTCTGGCATTTCCCAAGTAGGTTTTTTTGGGGGGATTTGCTTTTTTATTAAAAGTAGTGCTTAATATAAATGCATAATCTCATTATCAACTTTACTTCTTTTGAATAAATAAATTTTCTGAATGAGCAGTGAATTTTGTAAGGAGATATTTTACAAATCAAAAAAGAAAAAAGCAGTACTTTTTTGGGTTTTCTCAGCTATCCAGAAAAAGAACACCCTAATTTGTTGTTTACAGATTCACCTGCACGAAGGGTGTTCTTTGAGGATAAGTTCTATAGCAAGAATTTCTTAAGCAGTTGCAGCACTTTCCTTAAGTAACTGATTAATAAGAGGCAAGGATGTGAGTGATATGGCAGACCCTGCTATATTTTATCTTTGGCATGAACTGAAGTTTCTCATGATAAAAGTTCTTGGTTTATGGCAGTACCAGGACACCATATGGAATACTGCCTGGCACTGTTCCCCTATTTCCATGTAGGGACCTTCAATATCAACATCAATAGTTCTTCAATATTAGACAGACAAATGTAGCATAACATTTTCTGCAATTAAGCAAAAATGCATTTCACAAAAATTACACCATTCTTTTCAATGCAGAGCACTTGGGTTACAGCAGGACTGGAGATCTGATTGTTCTAACAAAATACACTGTGCAATTATAAATAATACAAAAAAATCATGCTTAATTCACCACACTATAGTTGTGAGAAGAAGTGAGACACAGCATAGTTTACCTTTCACCACACAACAGAAGTTACATTATTACCTTTTGTAAAACATCTAAAGCTGTAAGCACTGCTTCCTGTAAACTTGTCAAAACTGCTTCAGTGTAAGACGGAAGGATGAAAGGGGAAGCATCTGAACTGATTGGAACTGAAACAGCACCGTGCAAAATGACACCCAGCTTTTGGAGATCATCCATGCTGAAACCAGTTTTGATGTGTTGGTAAAGAGCTGGGAATATTTGAATTAAAGCTGTAAGAAAAGGCTGGCTGGGAATGAAAGTCAGTTTGTCACAAGTAATTGGAGGCCTTGTACTTTCTGAACCAATCCTATACCAGCTGTTCCAGGCTGCCCACCAAAGATTCAAATCTTCAATCTCATCTGTTATTACAGGCAATTCAGATCCATTGTATCTTCCTATTCTTTCTCCTATGGAGTCAGTTCTCATGAATGATCTGCCAAGACTAGTGGCAGTTGTTGTCCCTACCACCAGAGGTACGGAAACATTGATGGCAGGTGGAGTTTCAGGCTTCTCAGAGTCTCGAACGGGAGAAACAATTTGCAAGATCTCCTGGAAGCTTTTCAGAGCAGCCAAGGAAACTTCATTATTTTTGCTTAGTGCTGCTGATTGGATGTGATCAAGAAGAACATCCCAGGCTTGGGAAAAGTCTCCTATTTAAAAGAGAGAGAGAGGGGGGGAAAAAAAATCAACTTGGAACTTGCTTCCTATTCCACTTCCCACCTGCCCTGCCCCTCTAAAAGGCTGTTCATATACTTGTAACTGTAATAGACAGAACTTTCAAGAGATTAAAGGTCAGCTTGAAAGGCTTTTATAACATGTATCAGATGCCTGATGGTTTCAAAAAGAGAATAAGGGTCAAATTTATAATAATGCAATGCATTTATAAAGAACTGATTTTAAAATGCTCTGATAATTGTACTGTGGAAAGATTTCATTTGAGGCATTTGTGTTTTTCATTAAATTTAGCCTTAACCTTCAATTTTCTATGATATTAATTACAGGGTTTAAATATTTAAACAGTTTTAATTTTTTTAATTCACTTTTAACTCAAGTTTAATGTAGTTTAAAATCTACCACATTTCTGCAAATGACCAATACTCTTGATAGCTATTAGTATGTTGATATCTGTACACATTAACCAAAATGAAATAAAACACATATCCAGTTAATATATAATAATTGTATACTATAGGATGGTGAAGGTATATTAATGCAATGAGGAATTTACTTTGCAAGCTATAATTTCTCTATTTCTCTTTCTACTTCTAGTTACCAAGCTATTGTAAAATATTACTACCTACAACTGAACAATGTAAATGTTCAATATTCCACTGACTTTACAGGTGAGTTCTCTTTACATTCTAAGACTACAGTTAAACTTGACACACTGATGCCACAGGAGAGTTCCAGGCAAGTGCTGCATAACCTTAGAAAGACAAAAGAAAAAAAGTATGTTCTTGCAATGAAAAGAAGAAAAAAAATTATTACTGTTATCAAGCTACTATAATTTGAAGCTATCTGGTACCCAGAATTGTGATGACAGATTTAATGTCAATTACTGTGATACAGAAGATGAATTCTGTAGTTACAGAATTTTTGGCTCAAAAGAGCATGAACTACTCACTCCATAACTGTAGTAACATTTGAGGTGAGACACAAGAAAACACACTTTTAAGCTAAGATTAAGATTCTTGCCTAGTACTTTAATGGAAAAATATACAAAAGCACTAAGTTTATTACTGTATCTTTCAGCAACTATAAATTTTACCTAAAGGCTGCAGTAAGTATCTCCTAGTGTTAAATATTCTTGCAACTCCAGCCAGTGTTAATACCCATGTCTCAGCCCACTGTTTCTCAGCTGTATCTCTTGAATGGTGGATGAGAATGTTGCCTCCTCCAGATTCAATCTTCTCTTTGTCAGCTGTGGTAGAAGATTCTCGAACTCTATCCAACAGGTGAAATAACACCTGTGATAGTCAGAAAACAAGAGTTAAAATGCAATTTTTCAAATAACATAGTTGAATTCATAGTAAGCCAATAAAAAATAGTAATTCTTCCACTATCCTTTCTGTTACCCTGTCTCCCTGAAAATTCCCATATTCTAAAGTCTCCACAGCATCCAAGATTAAGAATCAGTCAACTGATGGCCACTTGAGAAGAGTTAGAAACAGCACTATCAAATCCACTGATAACAGTGTTAGCACTAACAGACGACTAAAACCAGTGGATGTAAGATTCTTCACAGGGACAACAGGCAGGCTCAAACATAGCCTCATTTTTCCATAAAGCACAACAAACATGACTGTGACTTAGAACAGGGTACATGACAAATCCTCTCAAAAGAAGAGAAACAAAATGGAGTGCAGAGCAAGGCTCCATCTAATAGCACATCAGCCCAATCACATGACACTCAAACATCTGCATTTTCACACAAATAAGTCATTCATTCTTGTAGGAAGAAAAGTGTTTTTATGCAACTCATGAGTAAGAAATAAATCATCAAGATATGAAAATTACATTTCAAAAGCAGCTTTAAAGGCCACAGAAGAGAAAGTGTAAGACACATTCCCAAAACCTGAAAAATCCGACTTCTGTTGCCATGTTATCTTTAAAAAATCTTAATAAATTACATAACTCATAATGGTTATTAAATGGTGAATGCTCAATTACTATTAAAACATGAATGCTATTTACGAAACCTTCAGTGGAAGCTTACACACCGTACCTTCCATATTACTGTGTGCCATGTTGAATGTTGCAATAAAGTTCCATGAGCACCAATAGTAGAAAACAATGTCTGTCCGGCACTTTTTCTAACTGCAGGTCGGGGATCCACACACAGTTCTCCAAGTTTGGCATACAGGCATAACCACAGACAGTCAAATGGTGATGCAGGATGAAAAGGTCTATTCAGCATCACTCCCTTTTCTTCTGCCTGTTTCTGCAAGACTGCTTCTTCTTTGTTTAGCTCTTTTTCGATTATTTCTCCTCTTTGGAAAAAATAATCTGAAATATTCCACTACAAAATAAATAAAACATATGGTGTTGTACAATAAAAATATTGTAGTGCTCTTAATGATCATTAAATAAATAGCTTCTCATTTTCACCAAGTATTTTGCAAATTACTCAAGATATTAATTTCCCTACACTGATGAAATAAGATCAGCATATAAATATTGCAGGGTACAGAAAGTATTTTTTTTATCCTCAGCTTTTAGGACCTAATTATACATGAAGCACTAGAAAAGGAAAAATGCATTAAAAATAAGATACTGATGAACAAGGTTACAACACTATTTCTTTTACCAAGTCTGGAATCATGCAGATTAAAGACAATTTGTGCTCACTTAATTTATGTGTGACTCCAAATGACAGCATTGTAAGAACTCCAAAAAATAGGCTGAGGCCTACATTTGCATAACTGACTACAGATTAGATTTCATTACAAAAAGAAAAAGATGAAAGTTAGAAGCAGCATCACTGTAGGTTAATATAAAACTCACCAACAAACCAATTGAAGTTAAGCTAATATTTAGCTCTTGATTGTGAAGTCCAAAGCTTCCTGCAACTTCAACAACTATCTGCAGACAAGTACATGGCATTGTTGGAAGGAAGTCGGTCACAACCAACTGAAGACACTGGAATGCAGTCCGTATTAAGGACTCACTTGAAAAAAACAAAACAAAACCAAAATATACACACACACACTCATTTCAACTTTCTTCAAGAGCACAGAAATGTTTAGAATACAATACCTCAGGAGATGGCATTATTAAAAACAAAACAAAAAAAATCAATTTAATGTTCTTGAGATGAATTTGCAACATTTTTAATGGTTTCTTTTTTTTTTTTAGATACAACATTAAGGTGAAGCTTGAACTTCTGCTGAAGTATCTTAGCCCATGTTAACTATCTAGTGGTACGTAGCTAACTTTACTATATAAAGTCCACTTCTCTGTTCTTGAGTTTTAAGACTTGTTAGTTCAAATGTGTTACCTAAAACATTACAAAAAAGCCTCAATGAACAAAATAAAGCTTACGTTTAAGCACGACAATATTTCAAAGAGTAAGCTCTTCTGAAGGATTTCTTGTATCAGCAGTTACAAATTACTTCAAATATGCCAACCAGGTGGGCAAAATGTGTTTTCATTTATTAGGAAAGATGAATGCTAATATAATGGTAGTCTTCCTTGCTTCAATACTACATTATATCAGACAAAAACTTTTCAAAATATCTGCCCTTAATTAGATCTTTAATAATTACTTTGCCTTCAGAATTAAATTCTGAATACAAACAAAAATGAAGTACAGAAAAGGTTTGCGATAAGGATTTCTCAGAAGCAGCAAGGTCATCCACAACTAAGACCTTGTTTAGTGGGAGAAAAAAATGAAGTACCAAAAAGGATTGGTGGAGTTTACGTGACAGGGAAACTGCATTTAAATTACACAATAATGGACAATAATGGTATAACTAACAATTTTCTAATGTGTAGCACACTGTGCAGAAAGATCCATCCTACCACATAAGATCAAAGTATCACTGCTGTACCGATGGAAGAAAAGCTCACAGCAATACTTTCCCCCATATTCAGAGTCTATGAACTGAAACACACCCAAAACTGCTGCAGTTCCCCCTCCACTACAAAGTTTCAGAGGTATCTCACCTTCAAGGACTCTAAAATAATAGGGAAGGAGGCAGGAAATGAAAGTAAATGAAAAAAATTGAAAGACTCATTTGGAAGCCCTGACTTAATGGGAAAGTAACCTCTCTTTCTAAGCTTCAAATGCAAGGCTATGAGAGCAAATTCAGACCAGTTCATTTCCCAAATAAAGTCCCACACTATTTGGAATTTGGAGAAAGGTTTTGAAGTCCTTCATACAAGTGGTGACAGCAATACAGCTCTTCAAATTGTAAAACTGCCCTTGATGTTACGTGATGACAAAAAAGGTAAATATAAATGCAAGAAATTTAAGCCTAGTGAGAAACCTTAAGACTGCAGCGGGCTTTATCTGTGCTTAAAATAAACAGGGGCATCCCACTAAAAATTCTTCAAAGACAGATGTCCTTTTGTTTGGCAGGCTAGTGCTGTACAATCCAGAAGTAACTGAAGCATCAACAGCTCTCAAAACAACATTTTCTGTATTTATAACTGCACAGAAAGAAGTTCTTCAGGGAGGTAAATGGATTTCTGTCCCGGAATCCAAGACATTCACTGAGCAGAGGGACGGTGTTTCTGAAGAAATTCTTGTGGTCAGTAACTTTATATTTAAAGTAACTGTACTTTAAATATAAATATGTACTTTAAATAGCATCTGCACCTTGTGCTCACAGCTGTAACCTAGGTAAGAAATTCAGTTGTTTCTCCAGGAAAAGGAGCCTTGCTTAATTTTTTCCTACTGCAGTTAATATGATGTGGATAAGCAGTGCTATGTAGCTGAAGAAAAGTAGATTATTCTTTATGCTTTGTAGGAGGAGAGTAAGATATAACACCAGATGTTAGGAACATCTTGAGATATCTCCCAGTGAGGTAGAATTTGAGATGTAACAAGATCTGAAGACTGTCTTGAGATGGAATCTGTGTTGATTCTCATCCATCATCAACAGTGAAAATCAAAAGCCATGCAGGAACACATTGCATGATGTGTGGAAACAGCAAGTATCAAGGGAAGCATAGTTACCAAAAAGAGGATGCTCACAACCAAGAATGCCAAAATCCTTGGGGATATTGGAAAGTACTACCGCCAGAGCAAACAATACTGGTAACAAGAGCAAAATCCTTTGAGCATTTGAAGAGGCTTTAGGAGTCTTATATGGCCAGAAGACTAAGGTCAAAGTGGGACAAAAGGAGAGAGATGCCAATGAGATTATTCTGACACCAGAGATGACCTATCCTGCTGCTAGTCTTGACTAGCACCAAAGAATGAATTAAGATGGTTTGAGGGTGTGGTTATTACTCTTCGTGCTTACAGTTCCAAAGTCAGATGTTCAATTCAGTGCTCATTTCAAAAAAACCTCCTTGCAACTTCATCTCTCACTTTCCCTTGTGGGCAGAGTCCAGTAACACACCACCTCTGGTGGCAACAGAGTCAACTGTGTTAATCAGTCAAGGGATTCACCCACAGAAAGTAAATAATCTTCCATCCTTTTGCTGCCAGCAACTATTTAGGGAGAAAGTCTTCAAGAAAAAGAGAGGCCGATCAGATGACGACACACACTAGAGACTACTAAAAGATTTAAGAAGAAATAGAAACAATAGATTAACTGGGTTTTTTGAGCAACAGCTGATTCACACAACTGTCTGCAAGCACCAGAGATGTGTCCAGCAGATTCTTAGGATTAAATGAAATGGCACATTGAGTACTCCTCAGTATATACTAAATGCTGACCACAGGAGAGGGCAGTGTGGAAAAATATTCTGGTCTTCCGAGACATTGATTCAGTAAAATAAAAGTGTGCTTCAGGAAAAATTAAAAACTGTATTTTTGTTGCATAAAATTTTTCATAAGCTAAAAATTACAATGAAACTATGTTATTATTGAAGTGGCTATTAAAGTAAGAAAATATAAACAGAAATAATTCATTCTATTGTTCTTATCTTACATGATTTTAAAATTTTATTTCTGCCACTTACCCCTGATCACTTTGAATTGCCCCCATGACTCCAAGCACCAATGGCCAACCAGGTCCTAAGCTGTCACCCTGACTCTGTAAAATCTGTAGCACACACTCCAACTGCTTGATCCTGATATCAGGATGACTAATGTTTGAGAGCTCCTTTAGTGGATTCAATAAAAGCAACTGCAGTCTCTAAAAGCAAACAATAAAGCATATTAAGGATGCTAACATTTAACTTATCTTCAATTATTCTTATGTATAGTTAGTGAAAAAGTACAAGTTGAAGATTCATTAAATTAATTCAGTAGCTCACTGATTAAATGCTCAAATTTAGAGTCAGAAAGACCTTTCTAAAAGACTGCTTATAAAGGATCTTAGCAGAAAATCTACTTCTCCAGCCTCTGTTGTCCAGGTTCCTCAGGAAGCAGCTACAGCATGCTGTTACAGCTGCATAAGAAAGCATCATGCAACTTTATGCTCATCCAGCAGGGCTACACTCAGCTTCCAACTCCAGAGACCTTGGAAAAACTATCCACTGAATCTCAGTAAAAATATTAGAATGCTTTACTTATCAAGGATTGAATAGCTGTGATTTAGAAGGTTAGGCAACATACTTTTACCTGCCATGACATCACATACATATTTCTAAACGTTCTGGAATTGTTTTACACTCATGAGGATGGCCTATAAATTTTTCTAAAAAAATGGACATAGCGTGCAAACATCACCACTCTTTGTTAGGTATTTGAAAAAATAAAGGAGGATAGTTTATTTGAATCCATGAGGTGATTCTCAAGACTTATATCCAAATGTTACAGCTATAGACTTTGTAAACTCAATAGCAAAGTTGCTTTAGGAATGGCGGAGGAAAGCAGCTGCTCTTAAACTTACTTTACCTGGTTTTGAGATAATGGAGGATCATGTCTGAATGTCAACCCTGCTTTAATCAGAGAAGTTAAAGCTTCTGCTCCCCATTCTCTCATTCTAGAGTTAGGATGCTGACAAACCTGAAAATACAGCAATGTTTTCTTTAGAGTCACTTTTATTTAATCAAGATTGCAAGATATATTGTATATTTTAAAAATACATTTTAATTATATTAAAATTTACATAAAATACTATAATAATTTTACACAAGAATAAATACCTAATTATAAAATTAGGTTTAATAGTGTGAAAAATAAATTTATCTTTTGGACAGACATACCTTCTGATTAAGGGAGCAATAGGAAGCAGTGAAAGACACAGAAGGAAACATAATGAAAGTTACATACATAATTCAAGGCAATACATTTTCCAAAATGAATATACTAATTGCTAATTCAGATAATGATTGATTAAAAATCACCAAACAATCCTTCAATGAATGTCTGAAACTCTCAGGTTTAACTTGGCCTTAAGCTACTATAAAATTGGAAGTTTCATGCACTGCTTAAAATAATCAAGTGAGGAACGTGACAGTAGACAAGACAGAAAATGTCTTCTATGCTCTCAAATACATAAAAATAACTACACATTGAAGCCAAATAAACATTACATTCCATTATTTGAAAAACTTGATAAAACAATGCAAACATTTTCAAACTTGGGTTTCAATGCCTGTCTTCATTTCTCTGTCCCCCACTTATCTAAACCTAATTATTTTGCTAACTGCTTTTCTTAGAACAAAAAGATTAAAAACATTGTGCATATCCATTGTATAGATAGCTAGTATGAACTGTACTCACTTATCTAATATATTACACTCAAAGAAATACGGGAAGTATACAGTTTCTTTGACTTCTGCATAATTATTCCCACCTACCCTTCCAGCCCTAGCTCAGATCGTGCGAGAAAGCAGTCAAAGTCCAAGGCAGGATCATAAAGAAGGCTGATAGCTTTCACTGATGGACCATTCTCTTATCCTCCACTAGTCAAATTGAAAAGGAGGACAGTGTAGAAGATCTAGCTTCATGTTAAACAATGCAGACAAAAAGACAGCTATTCTCCTGATTTACTTAATTTTTGTAATCTTATATAAAAAAAAATAGAGAATTTGAACTACTTCAATATGCTCTGAATCTGTCCAGATAATCAGCTCCAGAGAGAGAGAACAAATTATTCCTTTATTGTACCTCAGGAACTTAGGTTTGAAAGGAAATAAGGCAATACCTTGAAACAAAATGAAAGACTGTATTTCCTAGAAAATAGCGGCAAATTACCCACAATGCTTGGGTAACAGACTGGAACAGACTGATTTCTAGATGAAAACACAGTCTCAAGATGTGGATGGTAAACCTTACTGTCTTGGAGGTCAAAAATAGACAAGAGAAGGAGGTGCCTATGCTTTAAGTCTTTCAACCCCTAAGTATCCAAATTTCTTCTCCTTCATAAAACAATATGTGGCTTCCAAAAAGAGAAATGGCCGATCCTTAATACTGTTTGAAATAATGCACTGGTGCCAAGGAAGTGTTTGAAACATTTTGGAATATGTCAAAGAAAATCTTTCTCCTTTTACCCACTCTAAATCAAACCCTGTTCTTGTATTTTGCTCTTCTACATATCTATGTGGAGAATTAAAACTAC
The DNA here is from genome assembly GCA_013399695.1 of Formicarius rufipectus. Taxonomy (NCBI): domain Eukaryota; kingdom Metazoa; phylum Chordata; class Aves; order Passeriformes; family Formicariidae; genus Formicarius; species Formicarius rufipectus. The sequence continues at coordinate 56,675 of VXAU01000867.1, read as the reverse complement.
AACTACATTCCACTAGACAGTTTTAGTTTCAAGTTCAAAATAGACTTTTTTCATTGATGGAGTACATTTTTCATGTTTCAGTTAAGAAACCGCAATAAGATTATGACAAATATTTTTATATTTGTATAGTATTCTTGAAAAGAAAGCAATCAAATGCTAGCTTAAATATTAGAAGAAAAAAAATGAACCCTTTGATAGTAAATCTCATGGCTTCAATCTATCTCAAAATCTTCCTAGATACTCGTACTGTGTGAAACAGTAAAACCTGTTTGTGTTACCTTAATTACAACACATATATGAAGTATAATAAATAGATCCTTTTAAACATATGTGTCAAAAACACATAAAGACTGATGGCACCATAAAAACAAAATTAGTAAGATATATTAAAATACTAGAATTTAAAGATATAAATTCACTTTCAAATGCAAATCATGATGCATTTAAGTTGCAAAAACAAGGTGCCTAAACCGAAACATGTAACTAAAAGTTAATTTTTTTAAAATATAAAAATTGATTCCTACAAGATATTTCTTAATACAAACTAAATCCTAATCCAACCGTTAAAAGCCATTAGTTACCTCCAGAAGATGACCAGTCAGAGGTCTCCAAAGAATCTCAATCCTGTGCATGTTAACCAGTCCTGTTTCCAGTAATTTAGCAACAGCAAAAAGGGATGGTTCCTTAATAAAATGGAAGTTGAACATATGACTTTGAGGTAACCGAGACAATGTCACAGAGCCTTTTGCTACATGATAACGCAGGAATTAGGTGCGGCTCGACTCGAAGCACAGTGCTCTGCAGGCTGTGAGCGCTGAGAAGAGCTGCAGGACCAGCCACAAGGGGATGACAGCAGAACACCCTGGAGAATTTCTGTGATGTTTCACATCGTGTTCTCAAAGTTTGACATCCAAAGCACTGGTATTCCTTAAAAACCTTCAGGTTTCATAGTCCTCCGTCCAATCAGCTTTATAACATATTTTACTAGCAAAATAGCCTTTTTCCCCATTACAACTTTTAAAGTTAAAATTATATATGAATAAACAACCTAGAATGTTTCATTTAATAATCTTCTATTTCTTTATCTTCCATTGGCTTCATAAATGCCCTGTAGGAATATGATAAGTTTCCCATTCATCAAACACATATGCACCTATTTGTGATATGCTTAATTTTTTTTTTTTCTAATCAACATGTAGTCAAAATGACTGTTGTGCTGGAGTTACTATCTAATTTTCAGCTGACTTTAAACAGAAACCTTGCTTATATTAATTCATTCTCTGTTGCAGTCATTGTCAAATATTATAACACGTTTTATGTCTTCATTATCTCTAGTGTATCAGATGAGCGAAAAACTTAACTTTCAGAAACTCTCATCTGGGACTTGATTATGACTAGAATATATATTCAATCACTGGGTCTTTAACCCTTCTGGGCTAAAAGTTGTTTACTGAGGCTGACATGAACACTATGGTTTTCTCAAGTAAATAAGAATTATCAGATTTTTTTTTTAATATCTAAATTGCCAGGCTTTCTCTGAAGTATATTGTAAAACTGAAATGAAAATGAGCACTTCACAGAGCATACTGTGCTACTCAGAATCCCTAACTTCTGAAATTACAAGGGCTTTTAAAACTTTTATCCACCCACAGTCTCATTAATGGAAACATGCAACATTCCTTAGTTAACAAAAAGCACAGGAACACAATGAGAATCTTCAGAGAATTTAGTAACCATATGAAATATCACAAACAAGACATTCCCTGGTTCATAATTTATTTTTATCCAGAGAATCAAAGGTATAACTGTTCTTAGTATTAGAAATAGTTACCATAAAGGATAAATGTTTCACAAAAACACCTAAAAAGGAAGTGAAGAACTCTTTCTATACCTTATTGTTTCCATAGGCCATATCCATGGCTTCCAGAGACAAGGAGCAAAGGGCGTTTATTAAGTGATGTAAAGACACATCATCAAGGTACCTGAAAAATAACAGCTATCAAAACACCGCCTGATATAGACACACATTATTTTAATTATAAGATAAGGTTTCTTACTGTGAGTTTTCAAAAAGCTTTGAAATCATGCTGGATATAGATGGCAGGTCAGTCATAACTGCTGTAGTCAGAACCTTGAAAAAGATACACAAGTCTTATAGACTGCAATAGAAAATATTGCATAACCACTAACTGAAAAATGAACAATCATGCTTACTGTACTGGGCCCTTCCACAGCTCTTCCAGGTTTTAATGCACCCCCAACACTAGGTTTCAGTCCCAGAATCCACACAAGATGCTGAAACAGAAAAGGACCATTTCAGCAGAAAAACCTTTTCAGGCAGAGAGGAAATTAACATTGTATTTGAGATAGTCAGACACCTTTCCAGCCAAACAGAATTCAAGGGAAATGCTACAGTACTTACTCAAGGATTCAAAGAACACTGTGGGAAAAATCAAAGCTGCTTCTTTTGCTCACAGAGCAATTCAGAACCAAATGTGAACTTGCCTAAAAAAACAGTCAAAAATATTTCTTGCTGTACCTGCAGAGTAGCCAGGACAAGTTGCCATGATGTACCAAGAACGGCTCCATGGAAGTGAGCTAAGTTGAGTAATGTCCTCATACACTGGATATTCTTTGAAGTCAACTAGGAAAAAAAAACCAACCAACCAAATGACCACACAATTTTTATCATTCTTCAATGACAGTGTTTCAAGCAACCTTCCAATTTTCACCAAATCACTAAGTAGATTAAGGATTACATTTTGGTTGCACTGGAGCAATATTTCTTTTTTAGAGAAGTATTTCAGTATCTCTCCTCTTATCTTTGTGGGGTTGAATATAAGCATTTGAGTACTGCCTCCAGCTTTGGGATCTCCAGGGCAGGAAGGACATTGATCTGTTGGGAGCAAGTCCAACAAGACGATCAGAGGTATGGAGAGCCTCTCCTATGAGGAAAAGCTTAAAGAACTGGTATTCTTCAGCCCGGAAAAGACATGGCTTTGGGGTGACGTAGTTGCAGCCTCCCAGTACCAGAAGGGAACTTCCAGGAGTGACAGGGCAAGTGTATTTACAAGGGCATCTAGTGACAGAAGGAGGAATGAATTCAAATTGAAATAAAGGAGGTTTAAGTTAGATAATAGGAAAAAATCCTTTACTACAGGGGTTGTGAGACACTGGAACAGGCTGCCCTGGGAAGCTACGGATGCCCCATCCCTGAGAGTGTTCAAGGTGAGGTTGGACAGGGATGGGGCTCTGAGCAGCCTGGTCTAGCGGAAGGTGTCCCCGCCCAGGGCAGGGGGGTTGGAACAAGATGATCTTTAACGTCCCTTCCAACCCAAACCATTCCATGATTCTGTGATTTGATCACTGCCCTCTCCTCACAGTTTCACATTATTACCAAACAAACAAGTTCAAGTGCTCTGGCTTAATTGCATCATCTCCACAAAATCAGTCTTATCTTTAAAAAACCCATGTAAGTGAATCTTCCCATACAGGCACATAACAGAGCTGAGAACTAGAGTCTTCCAAACAGAGTGAATGGGAACTTCCGAGCTCAAAGCCAGAAAAAACAAGAGTAAAACATCTTTACAGTTAAAGAACTTTGGTGTCCAGGGCTGTCCCAAATTAAAACCTTAGGTCAAACAGTTCAGATATCCACTATTTGAAACAATGCTGTTTATTTGTAGCCTATTTTTGAGACACACTGAGGTGCAGAAAGACATAGTTAAGCAGGAAAAGATCACTTAGGAGATGTACTTACCATTACTGTTCCCTGTGGCTGAAGAGCTAAGGGTTGCCCTACTGCAACAACTTGCTGATGAGACTCACTTGAGGGACTAATCATTTGAACATTCTGTCCCTGAATGGAATATGCTAGAGGAAAATTGAAAAGAGAAAAAAAAATCCAAATTTAAAATCCAGTACTACTTGTAGTAACAATCACCTTCTGGCAAAAACACTTCAGAGAATTTTTTTCACAGTGTTAGTTTTAAGGTAGTTCACTTTGAGACCTTTAACTGTATTTAGATTATTATGTCATTACCTAACAGTTAAAGGGCCAGCAATCAATCCCTGTCTCTAACTATTAGACATTGTTTGCAATGTATTAATATATTTTATGTTGAGACTGAAATATTTATGCTTAGGATATGATTATTATACTCAATTCAGCTATCGGTGATGACTGTGTGTAAACGGTATCACTATCTTTGTGCTAGTGCACTGAGAAAACAAGTTTCAAATACTATGTCATGATGTTTTTCCAATACAGGACTTCAGGACACCCATTTTATAACTCACCTGTAAAAAGAAAGGCAACCTATAAAAAATAATTTAAGTTCTCTGCTTTGTTTCCAATAGATATTTGTGTTGTTCAGTCATAAGTACCTCTTCACAGACTTACAATCTAGTAATACACTTACCTAGCGGATTGGACTCAAGTAAAGGTGCTAGTCCTTGTTTCTAGACAGAGGTATTTTTGTTCTATTTTAAGAAGTCTAATGTTAGATCCATTTGTGTATTTTTTCAGGCAGTTGCATTTTTCAGTAAATAGGAATTAATTTTCAAAATTAGAAACAGAGTACATCCTCAACTGCCATATCTCACGAACTACAATATTCTCTCAAGATGTGGGAAGCAGCAACTCAACTTTCCGTTGAATTGAACAGAGCCCAGAACTTTGATCTTCCACTTTCACAGTAAGTACTAACACCACTACACAATTGTAGAAAAGACTGTACAGCACACCATAAATGCAGGCTGTTCTCACCAAGGTGTTAGGATCCAAGTTGCTCAGAGACCTTTCCAGATTTTGGATGCCTTAATTACATATCCTAGCAGATCTTTAGGATGATAGACAGCTTCTTAGAATTCTGACATACGCTAAGCATTCAGGAAGCTTTAGGTTGACTAGAATGATACCCAGCAGATGCAGGTGATGCAGGTCCTCTCTGGGGATTTTAGTATACTGTAACATAGCCAAATACTACAGTTGCCTATCTGTGGAATCATACACTGAAAAAATTTGGGTTTAGAGGACAGTACATGGAAACACAGTTAAGGAAAATTTATATATTTACATTTGCTGGACAGAGCTGCAGTTGTGCTATTTAAAACAGTAAGGGCATAGTGAGGAGGCAAGGATCCTTTGCAAATGGCAGTGATAAAGGCATCTCTTGACGTTACAAGACCCAGTCTTCCACAAAGTGCAGCCATGGTCAATTCTGCTTTTAGAATATTTTCAGTGGCAGCTTCATCAGTGCTGAAAGAGTACACATTGTTCAGCAAGAATTAATCCAGAGCACAGAAGCAGGCAGCTAACCAAAACCGAGAGCCATGAGAACATATACTTTAAACCTGTCAATACTATAAATACTGAAGAGCAAGCATAACCAATCAACAAAATTCTTCAGAACAATTTCCTATAAAATTGAACTTTAGTTCTCAGTGACTTGGTAAAGGAGACTATGAAGACATATTTAAAACTAATTTCTGAAAAAGGTGTTTGATAACAAAATGCTGTTTGAAGGAGGCAATTTACAATAGTTATTAGCTAGTACACAGCTTTTCTACTTTAAAGATTAGATAGTACCAACTATTGCTTAATCTCTTATCTACAATAATCAGGCCATGAAATCGCTTCAAAGTATTGAAACATTCAGTCAAAGTAAAAAGAAATAAAGATAATTTAAATTGTTTAAACATAAGCCTTTGAAAATTTCAATTAATTGTTCCATAGTGAAACACATTAAAGATCGATGCTAAGACTTCTGGGGATTTCTGTACCATTTACTCAGTTTAAGCCACAAACCTGACTGCTCAAGGTGCCATGAACAGCACTCACTGACAACTGTCAACTTGACCAATATCAAAAGTCTGTTCAAAATACAGCTTGGAATGTTATCTTAGAAAAATCAAGAGAAATGACCAGATACCTTGCATCAAGTAGGAGGGATAAAGCAGCCAGGAGACCGCACCAACAAGCATTCACCATTTCTTCCCAGACAGCTCTGCTAACTTAAAAGAAATACATAAACTTTTTTATAGCAGAAATACAGTATTTCCCTTAATCACTTTCAATTTTACCACAAACAAAATGTTTCCTTGCTAGTGCATCTTTCAATGTGTTTTTATATGTGCATTTACACAGACACATACATGTATATACAGAAATATATGCACACCAGTATATTTTCAATGGTTGCATTTAAAATAATATTCCTGAAGTAAGAAATGTTACCAAGGCACTGCTTATTCTAAACTACACCAAAAAAACCAAGCAACTTATGAAACTATATATAATAATTATTAATCTTTGTCTATAAAAATGAACCTTGAGAAGTACAAAAATGTGGGAGAAGAAACTCATGGAAACCCTCTCCTGGTTCAGCTTTTTATTTTTTTATTTTTATTAGGGGAAAATATATTGGTCTAGCAGACGGGTAGTTGCCCATACCGTTTCCACACCTCTCTCTCCATCCAGCCATGACAAGTCCTGGACAGAGCCGGCACTACTGCAGCACCATGGATAGCTCCCCATGCCCGAGGCAGCAGGACAAGACCCTCTCTTTCCCTCTCCCCTACCTTCGGCAGCTCCTGTGCCTCGGTTCAGACTTCAGCTCTACAGTCTTGGCTTCCTGAGGCACAAGCCAAACTCATTCTACAAATACAAGTCTTTCTGTACATACGGACCCCGACACAGGCTTCTCATATGTTGCACAAATAGAATCATCAGCTCCTATCAGTTCTGCTTTTAAAGAAGTTCTTCCCTAAATACTTCAAACTTACTTATAATCTCTACATTAAAACATTAATTCTTCTTTTTATCCTGTTCCTAGAAATACAGTTGTCTTTTAATGTGGACATAACTGTCCCATTTCTGTCAGTCAGGTTGCCCCTGTGACCTTGGATCTCAGTGTTAAGGAGAAATTAAGGGCACAGGAAGGCAGAATAGTAGTTCGGTCAAACAGAATGCCTATTATCTCTCTCTCACATTCCACCATATCTACTCATAAAAAAGTATTAATATACCAGAAGGAGTCTATGGCTAAGGTGTACAGGACAGAAGCAGAACAAAAAAGTCAAATATTTTTTTAATAGGCTACTGCTGTTCCATTACAAAAAGAAAACCAAACCCACTTCATTAAAAGTTTTTATATATAAATAAGAAACAATAAATTTAAGCAACAAAGCATGAACATTTTGAAGTCCTGCTTTCTGTAAAAATGTTGTATTTTATATAGTGTTTGCATTTTCAAATACCTAGTTCTTTCTCTGATTGTTCAGAAACAGATTGCAAATCTTGCTGCTCTGAATACTGTGCTGGTAATGAAGTTGTCTCTGTTGTGGTTTGACTGACTGTTTCTGCCTCTCCCAGCTCTCCTTCAATCATGGTAGTGATACCACGGACAAGATCCAGTAAACAGTGAAACGCCACTGACATGGCATAGCCTTCAGGGATTGTAGGTGGCTCTACTTTGTCCAGCATTTCCAAACTAAAAAATTGAAAACATGACAAGTAAGTGTGTAGCAATACCACTGCTTTTAAAAGCAGTAAGAAAAAACAAGATTCCAAATGAATGTTAAGTACAAACAAGCCCAAATACCACCCTTCAAGAATTATAGTAACTCAAGGAAAAAAACTCCTTAAGTCATTAAATAAAAAAGCAAATGTGCCACTAAATAAAACAGTAACTGAAAGGGTACAAACCCTGAATAGAGATCTGCAAATAAATATTTTTAAAAACTAACACATATAAACAAGCATCACTGAATTAATAATTCTACTTTTTATTTTACTTAAAGCCATGGCAACAGAACCAGTTCAGAAAAATACAAGTACATAGGAGCAACAGAGGAAATACATCAGATAGTCATGACAATGTGAATGTAGTTACAACAAATTGAGACCAAGTCAGATGTTCCATTATCATTATCTCTGAGTCCATATGACTGGAAAAGCCTGTAATAGCTAAATTTTATTGGGCCAAATATCCATCACCTACATGCAGAGGTAAACAACAGAAGTTACTTGTACGAAGAGGAACTGTCTACATAAGTCACTGCTGAAAAGCACGCAATTAAAATACCACTATGCAGGATGAAACTGCAGCCTCACTGCCACTTTTCTTCATCTTTTACCTTAAAAGCACATAAAGAACTGCTGAGTTACAAATCCAACAGGAAAAGATTGTAGCTGACACAGCAGCAGCATCTATACAAGTAGAGACAGTCCATTGCAAAAAACTGCCTGCTATCCCAATAACCACTATTTCATTATTTACTCTACAAACTACTCTTAAAAAATCTAGATATTCCACCTACAATATACCAAAGACACTTTTATACTGTAGTGACACCCCTCTTGTCTGCACAAAGGATTTTTCCTTCTCTCAAACATGCAACACATCAGTTATTACCTCTAATTTCCTGAAGATAGCTGCCTCAGATATATGGGTGCACAGGTACTACAGTACCTGTACTGTAGTACAGGTAAATCAAATGGTCAGCATTTCACTCTCTACTCACAAGTGTGAATATGTATATAGGTCTAGCTGAAATTAATGGGTCTTGTAGTTTTAAGTATGTGAGGTAGAGGTCACATTCTCTTACTTCCAAAGACAGAAGAAGCTAATGACTGAATAAATTATGATTTGTTACAGTCACATGGTAATGGCCACAAGAAACGTTCAATAGTCTGGCTAGTTCTCTTAAAAAGACCTACTTCCTCATGTAAAGCGCAAGACAAGGCATTGTGGTCTATGAAGAGACATTGTGTAAAAGAGTATGATGTGGCTATTGTATAAAAATCTAATGGCAGCAGAAGAGAATCAGCGCTAGGATGTGACCTACAGTTACAGCAAGTCATGTCCTTACATGCAGGGACTACAGACAAAAGTACAAGATAGGAGAAAAAACTGCTGAACAGACATGCTTGTGACAATTCCATAATCTTATAAAGAATGACAAAATGCAAAAATTATGCAGAGAAAAATCATAGAATCACTTGAGGTATTCAAAGGTCAAACACAAACAAGTTGAGAGTAGGATAGGAGACTATGATGGCGACTGCAAGGTTCTTGAGCCAGCAAAGAAAAGAGAGTAAAAAAAAGACAAGAAAGAAAAGCAGGAGGCTGTAGTAGCTGACCAAATTAAAATTTTTCATTTCCTGAGAACAGGCAGGTAACCTAAAATAACATTCATGGCCACTGCTGGAACAAAAAGTCAAGTCAGCACATACATGTTAACTGTTAAAATCTGAGGATGAATTTTTACTTCTGCATCTCAAAGGCAGATAAAGAAGTTGCTACCCTAAAAAATACTGAGATTCAAGCTACTTACAGATTTCGCAGAATTTTAGTATGTCAAAATTTCATGACTGTACAAATAAATTCTAGTTTGGAAGAAATTCACCCTCTGTGGTCATAACTGACATGAAAAAAGTTGCATAATTTAAAATGTAACATAGCATTCATAGCTATAAATGCCATCTCCATTACACAAGGTAATGACAAAATAATTGGTCGTTCTAAGAAGCATTCAGAGTCTAACCGTGGTATATAGGTCAATATATTGTTCAAAATGACAACCTGGCCAATATCTGCCACAATATCCTGCTCATTAAAAACTTTAAATACAGAAAAGCTGGTATAAGAAAGATACTATGTGCCAACAAACATTCCAAAATTGTTACATACTACAGTGAGGCCTAAAAGTGAAGAGTTAATATAGAAATGGTTTGGTAGGAAAAAAATTCAACAGATGCTAAAACCATAGGGGACATTTGAATCGGAATCCAGGGCATTCAGACAAAACAGGAAAAAAAATCAGAACACCTCATGGCACCACCAAAAAGAAAATAATTAATATACCTCAATGCCAGAGAAACAAGAATACTCACTAGTAAAAAACTCCTTAAATCAAGTTCAAAATAAATATATTTGTTATACATGTTTTCAAAAAGACAGAGGTACTTACTATGTAGCTTTAGCACTGCCTTGTACTGTTACATTCAGAATGGGTATCCAAGTGCCCCTGTACTCAAAGGCAGGTAATACAGTTGCACCTCCTCCCATTCCTAGCACTCCTGGGTTAGTTTGTGCTGAGCCAGTACTCCCCGCTGCATTGCTTCCTGTTCAGAAAAACAAAGTAATAAAATGAACCAATCTCATTTTAGTGATCAGCAAACACCCTTTTTCTACATTTAAACTTCAAGACACCAGATTAATCTGAAGACAATGTGTTCAATAATGAAAATCACCACCAACACAAAAAACTATTTCTGAGCTCCCTCTGCTGTCTAAAACACAATCGTATGTGCAGCTCACTGATGCCAACTGCCTAACTTTCAGCTGGAATAAAATGCTTCTGTGAACGGTATATCCACATTCGTAACTTTCTGTGAATGAATCAAACTTACATAATCTTGGTAATATATATTTTAGTGAAGAGTCAGATAGATTTTTGAAAGTTAAGGATTATTTTAATAATTGCACCTAGAACTCTATAATCAGAAAGATGTTAATTATTCCAAGAACAAACTTTCAAGATTTCAGAAACACAAAAACAACAGGAAGACAGTTGAAGAGAATGGCAACATTTGAATCTGTTCCATGCCAAGGTAAAATAAAACAAAACACATCAGGGAAGAGCTGACAATGTGCCAACCACCAGCAGGAAGGAACAAATTTTGGTTCCAACTGAAGAAAAAAAAAATAAAAAATCAGATGAAAGGAGAAGAATTCTGTATGTATACACTCCCTACATACAGGACATCTATACTCACTAGGAGCAGGTTCCACAAGTTCAGATTCTCTCTGCACATACAATAGGGAGAGAGGGCAGAGGTCCCAAGAAGGCAACTCACAGTGCCTAATACATTGGTGTAATCACCACTTTGGCATGCTAGCTTTTAATATGTAGAGAGGCACTAAACTATTAATAGGCAATATGAATACAAAGCAGCTTATGCATACACACAGTAAAACTTAACAGATTGAAAAAAAATTATGCTGCTAAACAGAAATGGTTAATCAGATGTTGCCACTAATACACCATTACACTGGTGCCATTTTCTGTGATCCCACTGAGTAGTCAGACACACAACTAGTTTCATACCTACATAACTCACTTAGGTTGTTGATAAGCATTGGACCAGTACAATAAAAGAGACACAAAACTTCAGTAGATGCAGCTTTCAACTTCTATGAACCAGCTACCTTGTTGCAAAACTGAGGTTCAAAAGCCAGGTATATACGTGTGCAAGTGTCCAAGGCCTTGTTGGATGGGGCTTTGAGCAACCTGGTCTAGTGGAAGGTGTTCCTGCCCATGGCAGAGGGTTTCAAACTACATCATCCTAGAGATCTCTTCCAACCTAGGCCATCCTCTGGTTCCATATGACAGCCTGCTTTGACAGGATTGTTATAACCAGAAGACTCAGTTCAACAACTATGTTTGATTGATCTGTGCTATGCATATCCGACCACAGGAGGAAAAAAGGTAGACAGAAAAATGCATGAGAAAGTAACATGAGAAACACTCATGCAGAAAAAAGAAGTGAAAAGGTAAAGGAGGAAAAACTGAAACAACAACCCAGAGAAATGGCAACAGCACTAAGGGTATGACCCTACTGCAGTGCTGTTCCATATGTGGCAAAATTCTGGGTTTCAGAATGAGTATTTTAGAATGGCTTGTGATACGTGAGTGCTACATGATGTAAAGTGCTTTTCTGATTTACCTTCAGTGAATTAAACTAATCCAGAAGTAATACTAATAGAAGTCTTCTATCAGTTGCTGTACAGACAGCTATTTAACAACAGATACTGACACAAATTTCCTCATGGTATCACTGCTACCTCCAACATGAATGAACCCTGAAAGTTTTGAGTCTGAAACCAAACTTTTTGATGTTTCTTAATTTAATAGTAGATACAATAATAATTATCACAAATAGATAATAATTACACTTTGATTATCTGATTTTTATAGTAAGAAATTATGTTGTTTATTGCTGAACACTCTGCTTCCAGAACCATAGGAAGCCCTAACTTGGAAATAAAACATCTGCAAAGGAATTAACAAGAGAATCATTTCTTCTTATTAAAATAAAATATACTCAGTGAAATATCAAAACTCTGGCTGCAAAAAAAGACAATCAAGTCTAGTTTCAGTAAGTGTCTGTTTCAGCTTACAAAAAAAGCAAAGATGACCTATAGGAGTCACATCTTTCATTCTACTTCTTGGCTTTCTCAGTCCACTTTTGACCTCAAACATCCAGAAGAATTAGTGATTGCCTCCCATGGATACACACTGTCTTACTACTTAAATGCAATTATAAATGATATCCTCATAGGAGACAGAAATAAGATTATTTTTTAATAGTCAGAAATTAGAAACAACTTTATCAGAATTTCCCTCAGAAAAGTTGCAAAAGAAGGGTCCTGGTTTCTGTAGAAACATGAACTAATGCAGGAGCACTGTTCTGCCAACTAGAGGCTATGTCTTCTCCACAATACAGGTAGATAAAATCCCCTATTACACCAGACCTGAAAACATTAGTTTGTCTCAAGTAGCTTTCCTCCTCAATGAACATAGAAGCATAGAGCAGTACAGTATCAGATGTGTAAATATAAATCAGAATTCATTATTACAAGAAAATGATGGAAAAATAAACTGATATTAAGGACAAGGCTTTACCAGTTTGGTTTGGTGTTGTTGATGTATTCCCTGTGCTTGGTACAAGAAATAGTGACTGGATGAAGGATCCCAATGCATTCACAATATCGCGGAAAACTTTAGTGGAATGTTGCTTCATGTCATATGATTGACAAAAGGACCTAGAAAGAATTTTATTAAATAAAAAGTATTTGACAAATTTGGGAATAAATTGGACAAATAAAAGCATATTTTTAACAAAAACTTCATCCCACACATATGCTCCATACTGTGGACAGTATGGAGTGGCATATTTTAAATGCAAATATTTAGGTAAGCACTGATATTTAGTTTTAGGAAAAAGGTCCTTTGACACTGGTAAGACAGAGAGTGTTTAGAATACTCAAATAAGTATAATTCAGCCCTTCCTAGATAATAAGCATTGTGTAATGCATCATAAAAAATTACCATGAAGAGCCTACTACATTTCAGTTTCTATAATTTTTACAACAAATACAATGTTTTAGGAAGTACTTTCCATTAGAGAAAAATAAAAGTATTTCTTATATTTTATGTAAAAGTGAAACTTAATATATTTAATACCTTAATAGCTGAGGTTGCACACAAAGCCTGTGAATAGATTCTACTGCAACAGCTCTTAGCCACTGTGGTTTGTCTGCATCCAGAAACTTAACCAGCAATGACAGAAAGATTTCACACTCTGTTACCTAAAAGATATAGTTTATAGCAATCAAATTAAAAGCAAAAGTCTTCTCCAAAGTATTTTCTAAAAAAGCTTTCTCCTTCATCCTAGGAGTTGTGTACACAGCAAGTTGTGTACAGGACCTAAGAAATCCCTTCAACAAGCATTTACGCAAAATTAAATAAAAAACATACCTAATAACTACAATACTTTTGACAAGCTAAAACCACATGCACAATTGTACTGAAGGAGTAAAATTCCTCCCAGACATTGCATTAAGGTCATACATTTGCTACCATAAACAAATGAAACAGAAAAATACCTTTTTTTAACAAATATCTAAAATTTGGGAAGTAAGAACAGCTGAACGTGTTTTTAACGCACATTCTGTCAACAGATTTAGCAACTCAAGTCAAAAGCCTCTTAGAAAGTATTAACAAGGCACAGTAATCATCATTATCTAAAGCCAGGCAAACAACTGAAGATCAAAGGATTCACAAAACCTGAAAGGCAGTTAAGTAGTGAAAAGACAACAGCTAATCTACTATGAAATTCATACAAGTCCATGGTTAACATAATCACACATTTAGAATATATGTTAACACAAATACATGTAAGAGGAAAAGAATATTTAGACTTTTCCTCCCTCAGTACACATCAGCAGTTCTCAAGAACTAATCAATGCTACTACTGATCACAGTACTGGCAAATACATAGAAAAAACAGAATTGCACAAAAAAATTCGTATATTCTTACCAGCAAACTGTAAAACTGTTTAATCAAAACAGAAACCACTCTCAGCAAACGCATACAGATGGGGAAGTATGGTTTTTCCACCGGTGCTGGGGAAGATGATGTGCTGGAACCTTGTCTGAATTTGATATTTGGGGAGAAGAGCTTTATAACAAGAGGGCATACCCTTTCTTTAAGAAGAAAACTGAATTCCTGATGCTGAAAAAGGAGACAGAACAAATTATAACTAGATATTCTCTAACTGTTACCCAATGAGAGCTGATTAGTAGTTCTGATTATGTATCTTATTTACACTTTTGTTAAGATCATGTAGTCTGAAGTCCCATAAATCTTGGTATAAATTACACACTCAGGAAACGAAAAGGAAGAACTGTAAACACCACTGTAAAACTACCAAAACGCATGATGAAATGACAGCGGTCAGGTACATACTATGCACTCCTTCTCTTCTGTTTTTCAAGTTGAAACAGGCTCTTTATTATATATTTCATTTTTTAATTTAGCTACAGTCTGCTAAAACATGTTACTGTAGGATCATTGTGCATTTATATGCAGTAGATACATGTAATTCACAGTTATGATTCTTATTTTATAAGCACGGTGAGGTTAATGTTTTTGTAGAAGTAACAATGCCCCAGAGTTACAGAGTTGTCCTAAGTTAGGTAAGATAAGAAAATGCATCTTTGGAGGAGATGCAAATGCAAAACAAAAAGTGAAACAGAATAAAACATGCTCTACAAAATGCACAAACACAGAAAATGGTGTTTGGGAATAAAAAAACAGAGTCAAAAACACAGAGAACTTTTCATATTACAGAAAAAAAACAAAACAAACACACACAAACACACACAAACACAAACGTAGAAGCTACAAGCCCCTCTTAAAAAAAAAAAAAACAGTATTCCAGCTAAAGTAAAGAGGAGTTAATGTAGAGTAAATTTCATTACCTATGTGAACAAAAGAATTTGTTTTTCCTCCAAGAAATACTCACTTGTAAAAACACTTGTGGAAAGTCATTGAGAACCGACTCAAGAAGTTCAAGGCCAAATGTCCGGGTCATTTCTGTCATACCCACAAGCCAGTAGGGAGCATCAGCATTAACTAACTGACAGAGATCCTTAGGAAGAAACACAGTAACATTTACTTTCTCTGTACAGCTCAAGTTTCCCCGGGTTTGTAACAAAATCCACACAGTCATTCTCTTCTGTAATGAGTATTTTTCCAATTTCAAAATAATTTTTCATCAAATACTTTTTACATAAATTATAAAGCAAAGAAAACTTTTAAGCGAAATTTTAAACTTTGCTGGTGTCCTTGGAGCAACTGTGTCCACTCCTGCCCTCAAAAATACCTCACAATCAGTGAATTTCCTAAGTTAAGAAGATTTTTATTGGTGTGATGAATACAACTACTACTTTACATTATATACTCGCTTTTAGTGTACAATACCAAGCACAAGAAACAGGACTGAACTACAGTAGTAGTGTACAGCTCACAGAATCAGGAATCTTAAATTTAATGTAGACATGTATGCTTAGCTATTATTTTAGATTTATAGTAAATACTTTCCAAGGCCACATTTTCCAGTCATCTCCCTGTGATACAGCATATCACCAATTACAGTAAATACACATAAGAAAGCCCAAGGCTCCGGTTAAGGACCTCATCAATATGCCAACTGCAAATTTTGGAAATTTCTTAAGGAGATACAGAAGCACCCAATTTTAACTGCAAATATAAAAATATATGCTTCACAACTACCTGAAAAAGCATATATGCATCCTTAGCACATGGCTTCAGTGTACTGACAGATCTTCTGTTACTATTTCCTTGAACTGCAACTGGTTGGTCAATAGCATCTGTGCAAAAAAATGAAACAAACTTTTGTGAACAAAGGAACTACTGAAAATCAAATATGTGATCAGTGTTCTTATGAAAAGATTCGAAGAAAATAGCCAGGCAATTCTGCAAATTATCATGTCTACAGAAACAAACATTCAATTGGTTACTAAAGATCAACACCAAGCACTTCTTTCTAATAAATGTTATTTTCAAAACTATTACTACCATGTATTTCACACTCAGCAATCTAAGGTACCTTCATCTTAAATGACACCTTCCCCCCAAATCTCTTCATAGCACTAACCTTAAGACCAGTTCTCACAGCTTTGGAAAAAAAAAAAAAAAAAAATCTAGATTTTATATACTGCTGTACTGACTTGAACTGACACAATGCCTGATGACTTCATCTTGTTTATATAC
>VXAU01000867.1:0-40270 GCA_013399695.1 Formicarius rufipectus | reverse complement strand
TGAGTATTTTTATAACATTCATAAAATTTTACTACTTTTTATCTGCAAGACATCTGATGTGTGTCAAAAAACCAGGACAATAAAAGGAAGCTGAGTAAGCAGTATGCCTACCTTTGTACCGTTCATCTTCAGCAACCACTCTCTCAAATACTACAGTAACTACCTGTCGCACTGTGGCTGCTGCAGTGTTATTTGTGATATTATCTTTTGTGAAGTGCAATCGAAAACAAAGTACAATTGCCTGAGAGAAAAAAAAATAGGAAAAAAGTATCACCTTACAACAATATATTGCATCTTTTAGCTAAGAGTCAAGAACATTGATTGACTGACTGAATGATTGAGGAAAGCTTTCCCCTAGTTTGTCAAAAGGCTGCCTGAAAAAAAGATAATTTTAATAATTTTAAATTTGAAGTACTAGAGAAAGTTTTACAGATTACCCCAGCCAAAAAACTCTTTAGAAATCCTCCTCAAAGGTAATCTAAAGGTAGTATTAACTGAAGACATTATCATGTGCCAATAAATGTACAGTCATCAAACAGAGAATCATCACATAGAACAATCTGTAAGAATATTAATGTCAGAAGGACATTAGAATTATAGGGTTAATTATGGAAAGGACAGTCAACTCCAACCTAAAATGCAAACCTAAAAACCTCTCCTACATTAAATCACAATACTTTCACAATCATGCTGCTTTGACTGCTATTATTCCTCTCTAAGTCACACACATATGTCATTCTGCGGGCAGTGACCTAAGTACTGTTCCCATTGGATTTCATTATTACCTCTAATTCATAGCTTAATACTTAGATATTTTATAATGAACTTAGAAAATTAATATCTGTATTTGTAGTGAAACCTGTATTTCTTGTTCTTCTGTCCTTATTCTGTGTTCTTAAACTTGCAAGAACCTCAACCACACCCAGCCACAGCACTACATGCTCTAAGCCATACAAGACTCAGACTTGTCTTTTGCTTCTTTTTTATGTATATGATATGTGGACTCTGCTCAGATATTATTCCCATATTAGTTTGAAATCTGACAGCACAATCATACGACTGTGGACTTTCAGAAGATACTGCCTGGTTCTCCAGGTTAATCCAACAGCAGTGCCTGTATTCAGGGACTTTTCAAGATGGTTTATCAGTAATTCTCTTAAATTAGGCAAGCTGAAATATGAGTAAGTGATATGTGTCTGGCTCAAACCAATTTTTTAGAACGTAATCTAGAAGAGGAGCTTACTTTAAGCAGAGCTTCACAATTCACATATGCATAAACAATGTTCCTCTTCAAAGATAAGTAGTTTATAATTTAAATTAAAATGGACTGGAATCCTTATTTTTTTAGTTGAAACTTAATATCCAAAACAGTTCATGTTTCAGTTATGACTGAAAGAGCAATAACTGGACTGCTTTCAAAAGAGATATAAGGCAGTATAAAAGGCATCTTCTTTTAACATTTACTCTATTAGTGAGAGCTTACACTGTGCTATGTGCTCTGATTTCAGTTTGAAAACATATGACAAATTTAGCAGATGAGAATGACAGGCATTAACCCAGTGTTTTTATTTCAAGTTGCCATTAAGTCAGAAATGTATTCTAGTGGAGGAATTACAAAACAGATTGAAAAGGAAACTAAAAGAAATCCCATTTTCAGTTTGGTCATAAAGACAATAGAGATATAACAGAATCAATAAAGCCCCCTTCTCTTTCATTATTTTCATATGCAAAATGTCCCAGTTTTTCTTCTTGGATACTTTAAGTACCGTAGTTGGCACTAACAAAATTCTTACCTTGGACAGAGCTTCATCATGCACAACTGTATTGGTTGTTAAAAGTACAAGAACTGTCTGGAGCAATTTAAGCTCTTCAAGACTATTCTCCATCAATTGCCAGAGCATATTAATAATGTTTCCTGCTGCAGCCTACAAAGAAATAATTTTTTGCCAACAATTATCATGTGTACATATGTAAGGATATCACTGCCATAAAGACATATCATAACTGAATGTTACTGTCTATACCATAGCATTATATTGAGAATATAAAGCAAATATGTCTCAAGTTTCCCAGGTATTTTTAAAGAACTGACAGCAGAAATCTCTTAATGTGTAGTTCAAATTAAAGTGTGTAATTAATTTTCTACTTGGAAATACAGAAAACAGAGTAAAAATATATTTTACCTTCAAAATTCATTCATATCAGCAAAAAATAGCGTAATTTTACATTATGCAAGCACTAATTAAGTTATATTTTAACACCATTATTTTCACCAGCTGCTTAACACACTATACATGCAGTACCATACTATATGACAGTTACAGCTGCAGAAGATGTGCATCCATCTTACTTCATTTTGAAAAGCAAAATGTAACAAAAACATAGTATTATCACACAGAGTGTATTTTATAAATGCACAAGGTCTGTTACATGATCAGTTCCTCAAGTGGAAGAATGCAAACTAAATGAGATGGATGCAATTTTCATTCATTTCTTTCTAGATGTTACTAATGTTTCATCATTTTTTCTTTAATTGTCTAAAAGGGTTTTTTAAGTTACTGAAAAACAGATATAAGTAAAATTATCTTGCAGATTATGTACAGCCTCCTAAAACAACCCCTTCACCTTCAATCTGAGGCCTGTATGTATCATCCTGAAATAGTTATGTTTTTATATAAAGATTGATCTTACCTCTGAAACAACTTCATGGGACATGAGCCTCTGTATGGCTGCTAGACACAACTGAGTGATTTTAGGTTCCTTTGTTCCACAACCCATCAGAAAAGGCTGAACTACTTCTGAGCTGTTCTCTTTCAGTGCTTTCAAAGAGAGATTTGGGAAGTAGTCAATGTTTAATACTCTGAAGAACACAATGCAAATTTTTTTAATCACCCCTATTGACAGAAAGTAATCT
Source organism: Formicarius rufipectus (assembly GCA_013399695.1). NCBI lineage: Eukaryota > Metazoa > Chordata > Aves > Passeriformes > Formicariidae > Formicarius > Formicarius rufipectus. The sequence continues at coordinate 37,356 of VXAU01000867.1, read as the reverse complement.
CCAGTCTTTGAAATTTGGGATTTACACTTGCACCACAGGGAAAAGCCAAGTGAACACAGACATTGGGCTGACACAGCTCACATCCACAACTACCCTGGATGAGGTTCAAATCCCAAGCACCTTCTCTCTTACACGCTCCAGTGACTTCTTCTTTTCAAATCCAACACATCCACTTAAAAGTCCCTTTGGTTAGCAAGAAAGTGTAAGGTTCTGCCAACCCCAGAGCTTTCTCTGGCCTTGCAGCAGGACCAGTCTTAGCTGGTAGCATTCTTCTTCTGCTCTGTTTCACCTCAGCACCTAACACAAAAGCAACAGTGTGGTAGAGAGGGATGAACTGAAGCAAATGGCACAAAGGGGAAGAGCAAATGGCCACTGACAAAGCAGGAGCAGAAACAGACAGCCCAGTCTCTATCCTGGGTATGTTCACCTGGCTGTGCATTTGTCAAATAGTGTTTTAGTGACAAAGGGTAGCTTCTTAAAATAAAGTTATGCCAGGAGAAAATACGAGTTTCATTAACTTCTCTCTCTCCTCCCTCTGTTTTTTTTGTTTTTGTTTTTGTTTTTTTTTTTTTTTATTAAGAAGAAAAAGCTTCATAATGAATGCAACATTCCACACTGACATTTTAAAAAGTTTTTTCCCATAAAAGTAATTTGAGAAATCTGGCATAACCTTCACAAAATTAAAAAATCTTTAAAAAAAAATGAAAGGAAAGCATGACCACTTTTAAGATTTCAGCTGCTCTTCACCATTTCAGACACTAAAAATTTCCTCACAGTTGAAAGTTCAATGTGTATTCTTACACTGAATGTCATACGCTGTATTTTAGCCTGTATGTAAGAAAAATGTAGAATTTGCCACAAAAAAGCCTTGAAAAAACAACCAACCAAAAAAAAAAAAACCCAAACCCAAAAAACCCCCCAAAAAACAAAACAAAAAAACCAAAAAACAAAAAACCAAACAAACAAAAAACAAAAAAACCCACAAACAAACAAAACCCCAAAACAAAACAAAAACCAAACAAAAAAACCCCAAACAACCCAACAAACCAACCAAAAACACTCTCACATAAAAATGCAAACATTATTTATACTATTAACTGTGATATTATCACTGCAACTAATTTGGAAAAAACTCCGAAACAGCAAGATAAAAGTTATGAAAATATACTTTAGTGGTATTTTCCAACTGAAACACTAATGAACATGAGTCAGAAGTTTCTATGAAAAGAGTAGGCTAGTATAAATTATAGATGCAATCTTTTTATATGATAATAGTTCTAACAGGGTGGTATTAACATATACACAGTCTACTTTCATCAGCCTCTTAGAGCCAGTACAGGCTCTGTGACCAGCTGACAGAGTCTGACTTTGCACCAAACCCCTAATCAAAACCAATGAAAATGTCAGTGTAAAAGTGAATGAACACACAGGTTCACTGTCAGTTTAACAATCTCCTTTGATTTCAACAGGTTTTGTAACTTCACTATGAAACAAATAAACCTGCTTTTAAAATATACAATATAAACCTTATTCTCCAACATCATTCTTTTACTAAATACTCCATGATATTCAAATACTAATTTTTTAAAAAAAGACAACAGTGGTACTTCATCAAAACCAGAAGTTTGTTCCCTAATAAGACATGCAACTCAGGCATCTAATTAATTATCGGTGTCTACATGTGAGCTAGATGTCTAAGCTCCTTTTATAGTCTATGAATACCTACAACACATGGCCAAAAGAGCCTTGAGAGCTCATTCTAGCATGGGCGAAAATGCCACTTCACTCATACAAAGTTTTGAGCTGCCACTAAATTCTAACCATCAAGCAGAAAAAAGCAAGTAAAATTTTTAAAAGATATCACAAAACATTTATTCCTAACATGAGACTCAAGCTGGATTTCTGAATAGCAAAAATTGCATGAGCTAATAAATAACAAGACAAAGAAAAATTTAAACCTTTGGGAGTATTTTTTCTATAATCTATTAAAACCAATAATATCACGACAGAATCTGTACAAGCATTTTTACTTTATGAAGATGAAAAATTAATGCATTGTAGATCTGGTTTGGTGCTCTCCTGTGTAGGGACAGGAGTTGGACTTCCTTGATCCTAGTGGGTCCCTTCCAACTCAGAATATTCCATGATCATGGGATTCTCTGACTCTATTAGCTCCAGTCTTAAAATACACCAAAAAATTTATCACAGCCAGGTCTGGCTGCATTTTTCTACCAATTTATGGTAGAATATTTTCAAAAAGAAATCTATCTTACTGAATCATAAAAAAATTTTCAGGAAAGTAAAACTTACTTTTCATTCCATCACCAAGATTATAATTCTGATTTTTTAGAACTTCTAAAACATAAGTTTTTGTACTTCTCAAAGCCACGTGGAAACCATTTCTCACATTTATCTACTGTGAATTAAAGCACTAGTTTTTCCTTCCTTTGGAATTACTCAAATCTTCATAAATAAATTACAAAGCATGTACAGACTTCTAAGAATGAAGACTTTGAAACTGCTCAACTTAACTTCTCCAAAAGAAAGAAGTTAGATCAATGACCTTGGCATTTTGGCAGGTCAAACATATCCCATCAGAAAGATTTTTAGGATTCTAATAGACATTTTAAGACTGCATCTCTTTTCCTCAAAAATATAATCCTACACTATGCAATGCTTCAAGAAAGCATCAGGTCAACTTACTCAAAACAATCTGATAAAGTTGTTCTTATCTATTACAGTGAAATGACAGTTTACATCAAAGTATTTTAAAACTCATATCCTGATCAAAATATTTATTTATATTACTGCAAGGTCTAGCAGATGTTCCTAAATCATCTAGCAGTTAAAAAGTATCCACTTCACTAGATAGTAGCAGTAGCAGTAGCATAATTTAGCATTACAGTAGCATTTTGCAGCTTTATTATTACTAAGTATACATCGCATTACAAAGTATACATCTTATCTTCCTTCAAAAATTTTTAAATAGCAGATAGGAGGCAGTATCTTGACATTAACTTATGTGTAAGATTAGGTTACAACTGATACCTCAAAAAATACAAGAGTCCATAAAGAATTAAGATGGTTTCATGACATTATGCTTAAAATGTGTAATATTAGGATAATGAGCAGGCAAAGTACATTTTCTCAGTAAAAAGCTGCAGAACAAAGAGGAAAAGTTATTATCCTGTTAGCAAAGATAAACTAATCAAAATAACTTTTAGAACCTGTTGGGTTTTCAAACCTCATAACAAAGTTGTTGCAGCTTTTTGGTTAACAAAATAAATACTAAATACATTCTAGTTTAAACTGTCCAAAGCAAAAGTACTTTTAAAATTTGACCAACTACCAGAAAGTGTTCCCTCAAAAAGAGGAAAGACTGCCTATCTATGCTTAAATTCAATGACCTTTTGTATCTCTTCACCTTGAAATTAAGATTAAAAAACAAATACTTCTGCAGGATTACAAACTAGCTTTCTAAAATATGAACTCCTTTACACAGCAATATGCCGAAGAATGTGGACAGCTTCCCCAATGGCTAACTAGATCTTTGCCTTGTTTATTTGTGTATTTTGATATAGCTGACTTTACCTGGCATAGTTTTCCCACTTATGTCAGCATTCATGACAGCAGTAAAAACAAAGAAAATAAACAAATAAAAAGAGGCATTAAAGTGGAATACTGAGGAGTGGGACTGTTACTTCAAATAATTCTAGAAAATGCCTCCTTAACAGTATCTAATTTACACACCTGAAAACAAGATACAGTTTTAACACCTATTTCATTGAACCTTCCAAATAATCTAGCATTTCAAAGAATTTTGACTACACTTGGGGTAGGGCACTCTAGTATTAATGCAGGGGCATTCAAATCCGGCCAAAGGGTTTACAAGCAATTGGCAAGAAGCCATCAATTTACATAGTATTTTACAAAGCTGAAGACAGTCAGAGTTACTGTTTCAAGCACTTACAAAGCTGCAACTCACAACATATCTCCTGTCCCTCAAGGCACTGGTACATCTTAAATTGAATGACCTTGTCTCAGATTAAGATGGATTTTTGCCTGCCATTTACAAGTCTCCAAAGGCTGGGCTCTCATATTAAATACACAGATCGGGATCATATTGCAGAACTTCACACAAAGCACTCAACAACTGTGGTGAACACAGAGTGTGACTAAAACACAGAGAATTTGGGGTCTAAGTATTTCATATTATTTTTTCTAAGTGGATGATTACTTTTGTAGAGCATCAGCTGAAAATGGAGCTCTTCTTCAGTTTCAGTATAGCATAAACATGAAATAGAAATAGAATTAAAAACCTTCTGTGCTAGTGGATTTTTTGCTGGGTGCCCAAAAGTAAAGCACCGTGATATAGTACATACTAAAAGACACGTAGTATTGTTAGACACATCCAAGACACCTTTTTAGCATTTTGAGCTGCAACTGTTTTATTTTTTCCATTGCACTGCAAATAATTACCTGCCAAAATATCAGTGTTCCGTGCAGCAATTGTTTTCACTTTTATTATTCCTGATTCAGCAGCCTGGAAGAGAAGAAAATAAGTAGTTTAGATGCTGTTTCATACAATAATATCAGCAAAGAAATAAGATATTGTAGAGAAATAAAAATGTATTGTGTCAGAGCAAAAAAATTTTTTTGGGGGGGGGCTTTTTTTTTTTTTTTGGTTTGTTTGGTTTTGGGTTTTTTTTAGTCCTTTCAGTAAGCAGAGCTAATGCATAAGCAAAATCTTTATAGTTGCTGGAATTCCGTTCCAGAATTCCACAGGAACAGTTATATTCCTATACAAATTACCCCAGGGCAGTAGCATGAAGTTGCCTCTCTGTTCTCCTCAACATGCCTTACAGTCCATACCAAGAGTTCCTCCCCTTGCCCTGTAAGTAAGACCTGACAGACCAACAGCATTCCCCTCCACCCACGCACACCTCCAGTGGAGGCTGGAGGACCAGGGCCACGGCCTGGCTGGATGACAATCAGGTGCTGCAGGGCTGCTCAGCCCACGAGATCACATCCTGCTGCCAGGGAACAGCAATCCTCTCTTCAGCTGTCCCCAAATGCTTCCCTGCCGAAGTCACTGGAGTCATGTTTTCTAATGAAATCAGGCCAAACTGAAAATCTAACACTGAGGCTTCGCATTTCAAAACTACGATTTCTGAGAAGTTTTTTGTACAAAATACAAAAATACATTGTACATGGTGTGTCTCCATTTTTTAATTCTGTTAACAGGATATAAGTCTCTGGAAACTACTAAATAATCAAAATTAATGCAACAAGTTTTTCCAAACAATAGGATGCAAATTGATGGAAAATACTGCCAAATTTGAAAGTACACTTCCCCTTTTGTTTCAGCTTCCTATTTCTATACACTTTCCACACTAAACATTCTATTTTTCCTCTGATTTAAAGATGTATGCTGTCACAACATAAAACAGATTAGCGAAGCAGGCAAGCTGTGGCAGTAGAAATGGGAAAGCAAAAGTACATGAAGTTTTACCAAGTATTAAATATTCCCTCTCCATCAAAACACTCTTCCAAGAAGACTTCCCAGAAAGTCAGGTTAAGGTGACTGTACAAACTCATAGTCAAATACTTTAATTAAGAGTTGATATACATATTCCTCAAAATAGCTAAATGAGAAATGTGGAGCTGAAATTTTCAACTTTTTTTTTTTTTTTTTTAATTTCACAAAACAACATAGAAAGATTAAACACTGCCCTAAGATCATCTAAGAGAGAAAGAAATTCTGGGGAGTTATTTAAGTTTTTCTGAAGACAGTGTTTCTGCTTCAAAACCAAAGACAATATTATCCAAAATGCCCGGTTAACATACAACATACTCAAATGCGCACAAAGCAAGACACACATATATATTTTGCATAATTAAAATGAGGAGATGATGAGTGCCAAATGCAGCTCTCATTTATTTTAATTACATTAACTTAAAGTGTTGAAGTTCTTGAGTTTTAAGTAAATCCCTGTTCCTCTTCCGTTATAAACTGCCAGTTAATTGGGAGGGTTCTTATCACAACAAACTGTTCCTATTACTTAACATGAAGGATTGGTTGCAGTCAATTCCCTTTAAACTAAAACCACATCTACAGGCAATTGATTTCTTTCTTGTCAGGAGTATCAAACTGAATAATTCTGATTCAAAGAAATACTAACCCTGCTCACACAAGTGGCATTCATGAACACCATATATTTTGCACAAAGAATGAAAAAATTATTTCCAACATAAGATTTCTCAGTTGTTTCCATGCTGTCTTTTTATCAAAGAATATGCATTAATTAAAAAAATAAGGTCAAATAAAACAATAGTATTAGACATTTTACTACCTTTCTGAATATCACCATTTTTCTTCATGAGAAACAGGAAGTTCTATGGTTGTCTGCATTATGCTATGGTTTTAATTAAGAACCCCAATTAAAAATGTTTACAATTAAAAATTAGTTACACTGCACACATCCTGCAAAAGAAAAATACCCCACTATATATGCAAGAGACAACACATTAACACAAAAAGTTACCTCAGCTGATCACAAGTAAGTGATATAAAAAAAGAGACTAAACCCAGTTATCTGCCTATTTTATATACATTAATGTAAAAGTGTGCTTGGGTTACATCAATTGAACTGGCAAATTAAAAGCTATATTGATAGATTTTAAGCTGACAAACACTAATTACTACAGCACTCTGCAGGACACTGCCCCATTAGAAAAGGATCTTATAAAATGTAAGAAGAGAACCAGCATCATACTGTGTATTTATGGGTACAAATATGATAATATGATAAATGTGATAATTTACTTCCAAATAAATAAATAGGCACCATGTTTCTAAAGCAGTGAACACTTTTAGATGCAACATTATCAGCTTCCCTCAGCACTGCAATTAACAGCACTCTAATGAGTATGTCAGTTATCCCTTATTTTAAAAAGAAGCAAATACATGTAATTCATGTAACATGACAAAGCTCAAGTGTACCTAAAACCTTCAGTCAATTAGATTTCCTATTCTGCTACTTTAATAACTGTGAAATGAAATAAAATGCCTCAAATACACACTCGGTTCACGTTTCTGCTGAAGCAACATTAGCAACCAGTTCGGGGAGGGAAATATTGATGAAGAACAGAAATTGACTCTCAGTGATAGCACATATTCAAGTCAGTCTCTTCCTGTACCTTGATTGGGTTTTAACCGAACAGTCAATAATCTCACAGCAAAATTCAACAGGACCCTCTGGGCTCAAACACTTGCCCCACCATCATTCTCCTTCCAGGGAATTTACCAAGTATTTGCTGATTATATCAGGAGCAGAGCAATAAGTGAATCTGAAAGGCACCAGTTCTTCCAATCCGTCTTCTGGGGACACTGTGGAAGCTCTCAAACCCAAGTGCAGCAGGCACTCTACATCACCAAAAGACACCACTATAGTTAACTCCATGACCAATGAGGTTACCTGGCAGCCCAAGAATGGGACTTGTCCTGGCAGGACATGCAATAATGGCTTCACATATGCTTGAACATTTAACTCTTCCAGGCCAAGACAGTTTTGGACCTCTATTGCAATGCATATGCAGAGGAAAGCAAGGTACCAGAGAGGTCAGCTGGGACGGGCTCTGGCAGTACATCAGGTTGCTCCACAGCAATTCCCATGGATTTGTCCTTACCCCAGGGATAAACATAAGAGAACTACCCTTTTTCACTGAAAAGTAACATAGTTAATAACTTTTCCTAAGGAAAAAAAATGACACAAAATTTGAATCTGAAGTGGAAAAAAGCACCTGCTTTCTCTGCCATATTGACTATTTTTTCTTAAGTTTCAAAAGTGTTTTTTTTTTTTTTTTTTTTTTTTTTTTTTTTTTTTTTTTTTTTTTTGTTTGTTTGTTTGTTTGTTTTGTTTGGTTTGGTTTTTTTTAAGATTGAACGAGGATAAACTTGCTGATTTTCAAATAAACTGGTATCTCATAATCAGGACCAGAAGTGAGCACCTTTTTTATTTTATTAACCAAGAAATATATATATTCCCATAAAGTCATTTAATGTAACCAGGCATGTGCTAATTGTTACTAAGGATTGATTTAACATTAAAGATATTTTTGTATTAACTCTTAAATGTGACAGCACTGTTGCCAAAAGTTAGTAAAACAAAGAATTTCTACTGATAGTGCTTTTGAATAATCGTTTGCATTTTGGTTGCACATTAGAGCAAACTGCTATCTCCAGAAACACTAAAATTGCTATAAGGTCTGCATTCTTACTACACAAGCTATTGATTTCTCTATTCTAAAAAGAAAAGCATTCAGGAATGATGACTTTTGTTGGTATTTATATTAAACTGTTTGCCAACCTTTTACCAAAACTGGATGAGAATAATGTATGTCATCTATGGTCATTTCCATAGCTATTATGTGAAATAAAAAGAGATTTTTTTTTAATCTGTAATTATCTGCCTTTCTAACTGGAACACTATATCCAATAATTTAGGTAAGAGATCATCCAGTCTAAAGAACAGTTTCACTTCATTGCTATTCTGGCTTGGTCTGCAAAAACGTATTCTGGACCATTAATGTATTGTTAAACTACTGTTTGGAAAAGGACACACTCACAAAAAGCTCCTCACTAAATAAGTCTCATGAAAGCACTCAGTTACACCACATTTGTGTGAAAAAGCACTGAACTTGCCATCTGTATTTTTATCTTCCTCCCCATGAGCACAATCCCTACTCTGATCCTTCCTTTTTATATATGCTCATTCTACCTATGATTTAAACTGATGAATTGCCAGTTCTGATCTGATGTTGCTATGCACTCACAGGGGTTGAGTATAGTGAAATATTTATTATCATTATATTAGAAAATTATCATACAGACAAAAAATAAAAGCATTAACTGTTTCTATTACACACTTCTCTAATTGAAGATTTACGATATTGCAATTTGTGGATTCTGGTTTTTAAAAACACACAACCTTGTTCATTTCCAGTTTTAGTACAACCATATTAGTTGCTCTCATATTAAGAGTGCTCTTTCATTTGACAGGAGTGACTACACCTCTGGTCCATTAATCTTCTGAAACTGTCAGTCTGCAGTACCAATAGCCAATTCAGAATCCTGAAGGTTAACCATCAATAATCCCAGGAAAGGTGCTAGTGTTATCTAAAGTGCTTCAGAGCTGTTGTCTCTGGAGCGACCTCACTTGAAGTGAACATAATCAAATACAAACATTTAGTATCAGAAGTTTTCATTTGATGATCAAAATACTACACCTCAGCTGGAAAAACTACATTTAAATTAACAGAAGAAATCAGAATACATTGAGAGAACTTGCACTAGAACTTTAATGACATACTGTCAACCCAACAATCATCATTTTATGTTAAAACAACAGGTTGTCTCAGAGCTTCAGTAGATGTATACTTGAAGTTCAAATTAATTCTGCGTTCAGCTTGTTGATTGTAACAGATGGGACCAGGGAACTTTAGAGGATTTGCCACAAGTACTACATTCAGAGTCACCCACTGAGAGACAGCAATGCCCATTTGCCAGGCACCTGGTAAAGAGCTGACAGTCTGAGCACCAGTTGAGAACTGGAGCCACCAAGAATTTCCTACTTCTGCCACAGCTTTTCTGTAGGATCTTCAAGCAGCCATGGGAAGTGAATGGGGATTGAATCAGCTATTAAGATGCACAAATTTAAATATTTAGATTTCCGTTACAATGGAGAGTCTCTCTACTGAATGCTCCTTAATTCTGAAGGTCGCTGCTTAAGCTCTTCTAAGGGGCTCAATACAGAGGTCTAAGCTCTGGTCACTGTATCCAAGACAAGTACACACCAATAGCAGAAGACCATGCTCTTCCAAGCCAGCTGCTGGAGGCCAGAAAATAAACATTTTTCTATCTTAAGTGGCAACATAAAACATAGGTGTAGGTGACAGAGTGAATCAGTCCCCTGGCTACATGATGCTCTTAGTTACTTGGATCTATTAACAGTACTCCCAAAACAAACCAAATCTGCACAATCAATGAAGGGAGCTTAGACATGCAACATTAGTCACCTTAATCCTGCACTGAAAAGTGTACCTTGGAAAGTGTACAGATAGATGGAGATACTGGAACTTTCAATCACAAGGTATTACATGATGGAGAAAGTGGGTCTACGTGCATGGTGTGAATCACTTCTGAACATAGGACATTTCTTCTAAAACACTAAATGATCACATGAAGCTTAGAATGCATTTGAATAGACGATTATCCCTAGAAATGTAAGAGATCACTTTTAAGTACATAATTTTGAAAAAATACTATAGTATACAGATCATTATTTGTGGGCTGACGGATAGGGCTAAATCTAGAGGAGATTCAGAATTGTAGGGTACAAAGCAGCTGCAACTCCCTGGATAGACAGGTGTTGACACACTCCCCAATACAACTATAATCATCTGCTCAGAGGAACAGAACAGAGCTTGGAATGGAGACTACCTGGCCTCTCTCCATTCAAATGCCAGTGGAATGGGGAAATGTGGTACTGAGACCATACAGTACCTGTCTAACAAGGGAGAATCAAGATATTCTGCTGCTGAAGCTAACAACCATGTCAAACCCCTTCCTCAGGTGCCAAGCCACCATCACACCTCCAACCCCCATTTTGAGTAGAGCCACTAAATTTCACCCAAACATAAAGAAAATAGTATAAAAGTAAGTTGCAAATAGTGGGAAACCTCCATCAAAACTGCTGGGATCAGTCAAGGGGCTGAGCCCATCTTTTCCTCCCCAGAGTGATGCTCTGGGTGAGAAATATACTCTACATGTGTTAAATGCTGCTTTTAGGACTAAAGCTTTTGCTTGTGCTTACCCCATAGCATTAGTAAATTGCTTGGTATCAGAGTTTGTGCTTGCTTAATATATGTACCAGTAGATTGCTTTAAAACATACTTTTGCAGTAGCCACTATTACTGACAACTTTTGAATTTTATTAACCTGTCACAATCTGTATTAATTAAGAGTGTTATTCCGTGAACTGTTAAAGTGAGTCCTTACAGGTGTCACCAGCAGATAAAACCTTGGCAGGACCTGCTGAGGGGTCTTCACTCTGTTGAGTCCCCTCTAAATGTGTGGTCAAAGTACTCCCCAACCTTGTGAATCTGTTGGTGAAAGGTCTCCTGAAAAGACACTGATAGACTGTCCGACACCAGGGTCTAGACTTTCCTGGGGGTACCAACAGGCAAAAACCTAAACTCCCACTTTTCACATTGAACAAAAACCACTGTAAAATTAATGGATTCAAAACACAAAGCTAGCAGGCACAGCAGGTGAAGATGAGGAATTGTGAAAGAAACTGAAGGAAATATTAGGAATCGCCCATTTCAGGTTACCAGCTCAGCTTTGGGCTGGCAACTCAAGAGTGCTACAGAGTAATCTCCAGTCACATGCACAAAACACATGCTGGAGTGCAAGCTGCCTAAGTATGACAAAATGCATTTTAAAAAGCATTGTTTATTTCAGAAGAACTTTTAAAATATTAGTTGTGTGAATACCAATTAAAAGCAGATAAAAGACTCTACAGTATTTCATCCTTCTGAACTAATGTGAAGACTTGAAAATAAACCAACCTGGGAAGTTCAGAGTAGGTTAAGTTCCCTGTAGGCTACAGTGTCTGAATTATTTAATCCATTTTATTAAAAAAAATAAAGCCAGAAACGCAAAAACTTGGTTACCCCTACAGAAAATGATCTGTGTACAAAGATTTGCTCTTTGCTAGGTTCATTTGACTCATCCTTTTACCACCAGAGTGTCATGAACACAAAGCACTCAAAAATCATTCAATGATTTGTAGCACATCAAGTGACTCAGATGCCCAAATCACAAGGCATTTCAGCATGTCATTTTCTTTCTTAGCCTACTCCAATTTGTGTACCACGCTACATTCAACAGAATTTCTGAAATATTATTACTGTTTTACTGAAATATTACTGTTACAGAACAAACAGCTAATATTCACGTATTTTTTAACTGTTCGTTCCAGTGGCATTAGGAATCCGACTGAGCACTTTGACATTATAAACAAAATTAACTGCCCTGTATCTAACTGTTGCCGTACATCCTCATGTTTAGTTTTGTACAGCTATTAATGACATCAGAGAGGTTCCCTAAAAAGGACAAGCTTCCCAACTAATTTTTTAGCATTGGCTCTAAAATGTGTTCAGGATCAGCATATCATTCCTAAACGAAAATGAATTAACCCAGGGGATTAAACTGTTATGCATGTCACTCAATGGAAACAAGATAGGACTCCAAGGGAACAAATGTATGAATAATGCCTGTCTTCATACAACACAAACGCTCTTAGAAAGGGCAAATCCACCTCTTGTCTCAGCTAGCCCATACCACTTCTACTGTAATGATATAATTCAAAGTTTACTCTGTCTAAAAGTTATTAAAATCCCAACTTTTTAACTTTTACCTTAAGATCTTTGCAAGACTACTTGCCTGCAAGTAGAATTACCCTATAAAAGAAAAAACAAGATTGTAAAATTGGATTCTATTATTTTTCCTAGATACAGCAAATTACTATACAATTTCAAAATTGTGTCTGTATGCTAAAGGCACACACAACTCAATAAACAGCTAAGCAAAAGCAATGCTGCTGTTTCAAAGATCTGGTTAAAAAAAAAAAAAAAACAACACAAAAAAACACAGAACAAATGAAACAAAAAACCCAAACAAAACCAAAACCCAAAACAAAACCCGACAAAACAAACAACAAAACAAAAGCAACCAAAAAATCCGGCACAGTGAGGTATTAAAAGCTTTCTTCCATGAGTCTCAAGGGAGCATTTCAACTGACCACAGTATTCAAACCTAATTCTGTGCTGCTCTTCCAGGTAGAGGCGAGTTGAATACTGCTTCTTTTCCAGCCCAAATCAGCACAGCAACAAATATCCTAAAAGATACAGGCACCTGCAATCCACTACACAACTGCCAAGCAGAAGGCATACCCTGTTCCAGGCCAAGCTGATCCTGCCAGGGAAGGATATGATCCTTGTCTGCCCCAACCCCACCGTCGCTCTCTCTTCCCCTCTTCTACCAGCACAAATGCACCTGGAACTGTGCAAGGAGCTCGATAAGAGTTACTTTTTCTGTGATTTTTTTTTTTAAACTCACTTTGTTTTTAAATGTTATTTAAAAGTCAAGAAAAAAACCTGAGTCAACATAGAGACTTACAAGTCTACTAGAAAGCTGAGGCTGCTTGACTGGTTCTGTGTAAACAACAGTTACATATGACTGGAATTCAGGATGCAAGGAACTTTTGGGAAGAACTTATTTTCCCTTTTAACACCATTATTTCTGCTAATTATAAAAATATTTCCCCCTTTTATTTCTAAGGTTTTTTAATGCAGTGAAATTATTTAACCAAATCAGGTGCAACTTATTGAATATCTTTGTTCTGTAATAGGAAACAGTGGGCAACCTATTTAGCACACAGAACTATTTTCCATTTTGTGGTAAGATAAAATTCTTACAACAGTTCACTAAAGAGAGCACCACCAGCTTCCAAAAAATGCAGGACAGAATATCAAAAGCCCAATCACTAGCAGGTTAAAATAGTTTAAAAAGCTCTATGCAGACAGCATGCAATTCAGTGCAGCATTACAATACTCTCTAGTACAAAGCAAATCTTAGAGCCTACTATAATAAAAACAGAATAATGAGCAAGTAGTATTTTGCTCTAGGAGAAATGCCAGCTCACTTAAGATAACATGAACATGACTGAAGCCTGTACCAAAACCTGTTTCAAGGTTTCAGGCAATTTCAAGCTCCAAAAGGTACTGTTTAATTTACAGTTGCCCTGAGAGCTGCTATCTCATCCACTGTGTCTATTTTTCTAACTGGGTAGCAGAAATACACTGTGAAAATACAAACACAATTTTCAGCAATATCCTTAATTGTATGTCTGCCAGTAAAAACAGGTTTGGCTTATCACAGACATAACCAAAATCACTTCTTGGTCATAGTGTAGAGCTTTCATACCTAGCGTGCTTCTGTAGTCAGTGCTGATTTGAGAAAGTATCAAGTAGAAAAACCTTCTAGTAACAAACAGACATGAGTCTGAATGCAACAGTAACTGCTATTCTCCACCTCCTTATGAAACGTAAATCTCTTTTGTCAGTTAATCCCCAAACATCATCCAGCAACATAATTTCAAACCCACAGATTCCTTCAGCAGCTCCCATTCTTACAGCATTAAATGGCATAACCCAGGAAAATCCTACTCAGATTATTATTTGTTACACAGAGCAAAAATGAAGTATAGATGCTTTGGAGCCAATAATAACTCTAACTTAGCGGAAGGAAGTTCGCCACATATTTGTGTCGTAACTTTAACATTGGAAGAAACTCAGTAATTTCAACATTTGTTAACTGATTATAAAAGTCAGCAGAGTCAGACTCCACTGTTGTAAGTAACGGCACTTACAACTTCATGATACCCACATAAATGTAACCTACTAAGAAAATTTTACAAACTCAGAAGTAATAGAAAAATATGAGATGAAAGTGCTTAACACAGCGAAGAGTTCAAATTCCACTTTCTATAATGGTTTATTAAGACCTAGCTCCTAACTGAGCATAAGATCTAGATTCCACAGCTGGATTCAAGCCCCACCCTCATCCTCCCTCCCAAAAGAAGTCCAATAAAGTTCTTTAGCTGTGTCATTTACATGCCTGTTCAAAGAATCATGTAATACTGTTTTGATCTCTCTGTATCTAAACAGATATCGCTTATGTATGCATTAGAAAGATGTTTGAAAAAGTAAATTAGCTTGAAATTTAGTTTGAAAACTAAAACTCTTTTAATACAAAGGTGCTATTTTTTTGATCATACAACTGTCTAAATCCTTACAATATTAATTAAAAGAGGATTTACCCAAGTTAATCATCTAAGCAACAAGCAGAATTGAGAACTACATTACTACTGCTTTTATCAGCAGCAAACCTACCAGCTAAATTCACTTTGTAGAATTTTAACACTATTAATGCAAAAACAAAACAAAAAAATAACCAGAACAGACAAATCATTTTAGAAGTGGCAGATGATAACAAATAACTTTGAGCAAAATTTTCTACTATGTCACACACTGGAAAGATTATTAGAAGCAGTTTACCTTCATAAAGTATCTACCAAATCTAACAACTATGATACAGTTCATAACTACTAATTTTGGACTGGGAGTTTTTCAACAGCTTTATCACAGTATGTTAAATTTTTAAGTGACATGAAAACATACACATCAGCTGCAAGATAAACTCATAAATTACAATGCACGAGATAGTGATGGGGAGAATCTAGTTACACTGCAAGTAAAAAAGACTGTAAGTAGTAGGAATTTGTTTTTTAAAGCCTATGTTTAAACATGGTTTAAAAACCTGGTGTTTTCCAAATCAGTAAGAAGAACATACCACTCCTGTGATCACTCTAGCCGAATCTAATCATGTTCAGATCAAATGCATGCAATTAAAATATCTGTTTAACAGTTCAGATTTGACAAAAAAAAGCACACCAGTTTCCTTTAAAACTAGAACAAAAAGAAATGGCCTCCAGAAGTGAGGAAGTCAGACCTTTTCCTGTGGCTGAATCACACATCCTACTGCAGGACTGCTTTCACCTCCGACTCTCTGTAAGGGCCCACAACTCACATCAGAAAGTCCCACATCTTTATGAACACCTTCCAGTACTATTCCATAAACCCATCCAAACTGCAGACAACTATAAAAAACTTTGTTAAGCGTTTTTAATGAAGAAAGCTACACAAACGGCCATCAAGATATAAAAGGGAACAACACAAAAGTCGAACTTACACAAGACTGTGAGAAACGTGCTGAACAAGTATCAAGAACTACACATGCAGTAGTTACTATAATGTTCAGCATGGTAAATGTAATGAAGCGTTACTAAAAATATGAGCCTAAGAACGACATAGCCCATCTCTTTTATAGATCTTAACTGGAAGTAAACATTAACACAGTGAGGAAACTTGTTCAGAGGCTAAACAACTTAGTCACACAGTAACACACAGAAGAAAGCAGAACTGGCACCCCCACCTACCTCCAAAACACACACACAGATTTCTATTCAACTGACCATAACTTTTACTTGTTTACATGTAACCACATACAATTCCTTGGGACTGATCACAACTTTCTCCTGGTTTTTTTTGTGACCACACAAAATTTTTCAAACACACCCACAGTCCTCTGGAATCTACAATCATATATAACATATTCTACTACAGTGTGTCACTTCATGGCTTTCAAAATAAGAACAGTCATTAGCTTCAAGTCATCTGTTCAAGTGTATAATGCATCATAAAACATTAAATAAGCTAACACTGAATTGAAACTCCAGTCACATTACATATGCAATGTTGCTCTTCAGAGCTTCTGGATATGCAGTTTAATCTGAGTTAATGTATTAGTATTTTTATTCCCACTATTGCACTGAAAACTTTGTTTTTTTTAAACGGCAAGTGGCAAGCTACTGACAGGGGAAAAGTTGAACAGACTGTATACACACAATGGAGAAACACATTGTTAAAGCGCATAATTTCAGTTAGCATGAAAATTCTGACTGCCCTTCGGCTAAAGTAATCCTGCTCATCGAGATTACTGAGGTCCCAGGCTGCACAGCGTAAACGGAGTCTGGAAAATAAAACATACAACCTCACTGGCCTGAGTTTGTTAATGGGATTTTTCAGAAGGAAGAAAAACGGGAACCCAAACTTCCGTGCCTCAAAAGCTTCCGCGGTCGCACCCACCTCGCTGGACGCCCCAAATGAGGGGTGCGCGATGCCCCGCGCAGCAAGCAGGGCAGAGCCGGGTGTGCAGGGCGAGGGGTACGGCGCGGGGGCTGCAGGCACAGCCGGGAGGGGAGCGCTGCGCGAAGTCGGGGCTGGCTGGCTGAGCGCGGCCCTGCCCGGCCCGCCGGGGCAAAAAAGGCACCCAAGCCCCGTCACCGAGCCCGCCACAGGCGAATGTTCCTCGCACGGTGGTACCGAGGCAGCCACGCCGAACTTCGCCTTTGCCCGGAGGGCGCCGAGGGTGCAGCGGTGCCGTTCCCGCTTCGCCCCTGTCAAGGCGCAGCGCACTCGCCAGCCCCGCTCAGCCGGGCCGCGGCCCCCGCCTCGGCAGCGCACACAGGCACAGCCGCCGACGGGGAGCGCGCCGGGCACGGGGCACGGGCACGGCGACAGCCCCTCGGGAGCGGCCCCGCCGCTCGGCTCAGTCCAGCCCCACCCGGCTCCGCGCCACTCACCTCCTTGACAGGAGGGAATTTTTTCCGACACTCCAGGCTCAGGCCCCGCAGGTCTCCCTGCATGTTTTCCAGCAGCTTCTTCACGGCTTCGGGGCTGCTGGTCCCGGCCATGGCGCCGCCGGGCCGGCCCCGGGCCGGGCGGTGTTCCGAGCGAGCAGGAGCAGCGCCTGTCGCTGCGCAGCCGACACGTCTGCGCCCGCAGCGAAACCCTCCGGCCTGGCCCGGCCGCGTCCCGGCCCCGCCCGCCCCCCCCCCCCGCCCCCGGCCCCCGCCGCTCCCACAATCCCGGGCGCCGGCAGCTTCCGCACACAGGGCGAGGGGCGGGGAGGGAGGCAGGCAGGGAGGGAAAGAAGGAGGCAAGGAAGGAAGGAAGGAGGGAGGCGGCACCCGGACCGGCCCTGCCGGGTCCCGCGCGGGGAGCGCGGCCCGTTCCCCTCCGCGCCCCCGGGCCCCACGGACGGGCAGCGGCGGCGCTGGGACCGCCCGAGGCGGGGCGGCCGGCACTGGGGGCTGCCGTGGGGAGGGGACGAACCACCGCCAATGGAGAAGGGTCGCTGGGGAAGGGGCTGTGGAGCAACTTGGGTTTGGGTGCTAACCCCGCCGAGCAGAGGGTTGTTCCCCTCTGGCCAAGTCCAGCTCTTGAGGGAGATCGGCGCAGAACTTGATTTAAAAATACAAACCCAAAAGTGTTACGTTTTCCCTTTCAATGCTGAAGTTCTTTGCATTCTTTCCAATGCGAACGCTGTAACACATTGCCCAGAGAGGTGGATCTCCCTCACTGGAGGTACTCGAGGACCATGTGCATGCAATGCTATGCCATGTGCTCTGGGATGACCCTGCTTGAGCAGGGACGTTGAACCAGATGACGTGCTGTGGTCCCTTCCAACCTGACCCATTGTGATTCTTCAGCAGGAGTGAAGGGTTGTGCTCTGTGTCACCTGTACGCATACACAGCTCTCTGTGTTTTTGTCCAGATAAGGGCCAGAGTGCATCCTGCCTTGAGATGTTTTGAGATAAACACATAGGCAGGACGAAAACAAGCACATGTGGAACAGTTGGGTCCCAGGTACCTTCCATGTCACCAGCAGTGTCCCTCTGAAATCCCAAAGCATTACAAACAGCAATTTTTAGCCCATTTCTAAAGCAGGCACCCCAACAGCAATCATAAGCTCTTCAGTATCAGTTGCTTGTAGCAATGCAGATAGTTCAGGCCTGACGCCTGCTGGGGAGCTTCCTTCTGGAGGACACCATTTGTCAATGTAGCAGTTAACATTTCACAAAGGTTTTGGTCTCTGCAATAATAATTTTTCCTTTTTCTCTTTGCTGCAAGTCCTGTATTGTGCTGGCTGCCTGCCTGTAATACAGCATGGTTCCATTTCCCTTCCCTAAACCTGGAAAGTTGGAAAACATCCTTGAGTTTTGACATGCTGTAGTTTTTGAACTTGGGAATCTTGAAAAAAATATATGAAGAATTTAAATGAAGAATAGATTTTTACTGTGGTACTATTTTTAAAAATTTCTATTTTAAATAATATCTTTTCCTTAAACTTCCCTGAAAGTCTTCAGTCTTATTCAGAGAATGTTCCAAGATTTTTTTTTGTCATGTAAATGAAAAAGTCAGAAGAACTTTTCATACATTTGAAGATCTCTACTTGAATACTGAGTTCATTTGCAAATCATACAGTAAACAGGCACAACACTGACCACTGTACCTGGACACATAAATCTTTAGGGGTGCTTTGTGAGGTAAAGAGTGCTGGATTGTTTTTACATAATTTTCCTTTTACTGGCTGTTAGCTTGACAGAAATGGATAAATGGGTGTGAGTTTTTAAAACTGCAGGTAGTACTGGCACAAATGAATTAGGTTGTCAAACTGCCTTCAAACAAGGAGTTAGGATTTCACCCCTGTGGTCAGTAAAAACAAACATATGATTGAATAAGACTGTTGTCTTAACCAATAAGCATTTTCCTAAGAATTTTCCTGTCTTAGTTCATCTTTTCTGGGTTTCAATCCTGCTGGCAATTCACTGACCAGTCCAAGTAACCTTAATAAGAAAAACATGGATTATTAGCTAGGAGAATGAGTTATTTAATTATTGACTATGCACATGTATTTCTTAAGTACTGTTGTTTGGATTTTTCCAACTATTTACTGTACACAGTGAGACATGGGTATATTGATACTCCCTGAATCTACTTGTCGGCTATTTGTGTGCTTTTTATCATTAACATCAATCATATGTATCTTTTCAACGACCAGCTTTGACACTCAGTCTGCTCAGCATTGCCAGCCAAATACTGCAAGATTGCTCATGGGTTTGGCAATGAATCTTAAAAGTGATTGCAGAATTGAAAACTCTTTCAGATCTGCTGCGTACAAGAATTGGCAACTATACACATGCCTTGATCTCAGGTGTGTCTCTTAAAACAAGAGTCCTCCTTCTCACTCTTTTAATGTATGCCTTTTGTAAATGAAAATTTATTTGTGAAGCTAAATCAGTGCAGCTAAACTGTTTAAACTAGCTAGGATCCCTTTAAGTGACACCATTTTAATTGTGAATATGACCTGCAGTTGCATTTCAACAGATTCTATTGCTTGTACTCCTAATCCTGAGCACAAGTGCTTGCCAGGTTTTTTATACACTTTAAACATCTTGGTTTCAATTCGAGTTGCTTTTGAGTCAGAAGGTGGAGCAGCATATGTGGATGCTCTGAGCGCATGTTTTTGACTTGCAAGCTAAGAGTACTAGGTAGCTGTTAAGCCAACTTAATTCTACTTGTGCCTGAAACTTAGGTGCCTCTCTTAGCTGTTAAGCTAACTTCGTATTGCACTGCAATTATTGTATTGTGGTTTGCTTTGTTATTAAATTATATGTTATTTTGTGATGGGCACTGGGTGGTTGAAATAGTTTCCTGTAGCATTATGGCCCTGATTACCGACAAAAATGCTCATGAGACCTATTGTGATTCATTAAGATGCCTCATGTTCATTCCAAATGATGTGCATCAATCCTTTTAATTGGATTAAACATGGGATAGCACATGCCTGTATTAATTTCAGATGTTTAGTCTAGTTATCGTCCATCCTGTTGGATGTATGCAAATACAGGCTTTGTATATGAGTTGTCATGTTGCACAGAAGCAAAACTATCAGATTTCATGAATCGGTTTATCCTGATGGGAAGAGTTGTGTCTTTTCCTCTGAGTTCACTTTAGTAACACTCCTGTATACTTTTATAATTTATATGAGTCAGTAAATATTGATAGTATTAAACAAACTCTGGGATATGAGAAATCAATTGTGTGGAAAAGTAAAGGTGTTTGCAGACATTTCTGGTGATTTTTTGTACTACAGAGTTAAGAGTCATGATGGAAAAAAATTTGCCTCAGATTGAACATAGATACTGATATCAAAAGGCAAAGTTAAATTTCAAGACAGTGAGAGAGAAATTAATACTAAATGCTTCCTGTAGTCTTCTATAAAAAGTATGCATTGCATTGGTCTGTGTAAACACGAAGTAGCCCTTTACTATATGAACACTTCAGTAGCTCCTTGTTAAATTACAGACACAAGAAATGGGGAAAGAGAGTATTTCTGTTGTGACACATATGGGTTAAAAGCAGATTTAATAAACTTTCCTGTAGTACCTGTTATTTTTTTTTTTTTTTAATGGAATAGAAGTGAAACCCTTGTTTCTTTAGGATGTGGTTGTGCAAGAAAGTTAGATCAACCAGCAGATTGAAAAATACCTTGCTTTCCAGTGTGAACTCATGAATTTAACCTCTGTTCCTTTCTGCAAAGGTGTGAGCGTATGTTTACATGTTAGTATCCATTTTATTTGTATATTTGCAGTTCCTACACATTTTATTTCATTTGGTTAACTAAAGAAGTAGTCCCGGCTGCTCTCTATCAGTAAATCATCCTCTTTGTCATTAACAAACTATCTGTAATTACGTTACATTTTCTTTAAGGTCACTGACAAAATTGTAAAGCCACAATGTCCAAGATGGCAGACCTATGATGTGTATTAGATGCTCAGCAGTGATTCCCTACTGAGTTGCAGGACGGTCACTTCAGGGCCTGCTTCCATGACTCTTGTGTAACTAGCCAGTAGAGCTGTTTTTCCAATTTTTCCTGCTTGAATCTTGTCTGAACAGATTCTCAGAGGAGTGGGGTTTTTTTTGCATTGCCCTTTCAAGTACTGGTAATTGAATCAGCTGAACCTGGTAACATCTTTTGTGAGAAAGAACTGCTGTCCACTGCTTGAATTAATTTTTTTGCTGTCTTAGAGCTAGCAGTGTCACAACAAATTGACAGAGACATGATAATCTCAACATTTTATCAACAGCTCCCATGCCCTTCATGTTTCCAGCCCACACAGGAGGAGGTATGTGGCTGGCTTGGGAAACAAACCTTATTCTGTTCTTCAAAATGAATTCGTCTTTCATTCCCTTACACAAATAACAGAATTAATGTCTGTTCCGGCGGCACCTGGGATTTTTTCCTGCATGGTGTGTAATGCAGTCCATTCATGATACTTTTTTTTCTGCCAAGTGTAGAAATATAGAGAAACAGTGATGGAGATGTTACTTGACAGTTGTTTACATAGAAAAAGCCCATGCTGACCGTCCCTGCCACCCTAACAATCTGCACAGCATGAGGTCAGAGTCAGCAGATAAGAAACTTCAGAGAAGTTGCACTTCTAATCATAATTTACTGCAATATTTATGTCTGTTTTTAGGAATTTCGTTTTAGAGATAATGGTGTAGATGTGTTGAAGCAAAATAATTGTGATTCTAGGCACTACTATTGTTTGATCCAGTGTTCTTCCAATGGACAGCAGTGGACAGTACATTCAGCTGCACTCTAGGGACAAGTTTTTTCCTGAGCATCTTCTGACTGCAGGTTGTGTAAGTTAAAAATGCCCATCAAGAATGTCAGAAATGTGCATTGTGCTGCAATCTGTTTATTTTGTTGCTCTCTCTATTTGCAAAATCCTCACTATATCTTAGTAATTTTCCTTTATCTCTTCTTCAGCTTCTGTAAAAATTATGGAAGTACTTCAAGACATCTAGTAATCTACAGATAATCTACTAATCACAGAGCAACACCAAAGAGGAGAAGGGTGCTCCCCTGTAAAAAATAATTACTTTTTTGCTGCTGCAGCAGAGAGGAAAAGCCACCGAATGCTTTCTGTAGGGTCTTGTGAATCCTTTGAGGTAATAATTTCATATTGCAACCCTGAGGCTCCTGAGTGATACCATTACTACAGGAGAGTTTCCACCAACTGAATGGATGTTAGTTCTTTTGTGTTAGGGGTGGTCTTTGTGTAGGAAGCACTGCAGTTGTATCTATAAAAGACAGACAATAATTACAGAAATAGCTACACTGACTACACTCAGAGAAGTAGCATGGGGGCCAGCATACTGTGTGGATGTTTTTTGCTCACACTGGTACAGCTACACTGCTGGCATGACCAATGTAATTTGCAGCTAACTCAGCCCAGCCTAGAAAAGACTCGGTATGGTTAAGTACTTCTGAGAGCCTCCAGCACAACTGTTTGCAAAGGTAACTGAAGTGTGAGCGCTCCATTCTTTTACAGGCAGTTCTTTCTATAAACCATGATGAGGATTAGAAGCTTCCTATGGAAGAGATCCAGATCAATAACTCTTTGGTGTAGAGGCCTTGATTTACCTTATGTGTTGCCCTTACCTTTGTTGCTTTATGAAGATTATAGACTTCTTATTTCATTCAGAGGAATTTGCCCTTGATATAAATATTTATTGAGCTGCATGTGTGGCTGTGTTTATAACCAGCAGTCTGAAATAAATTTGGTTACTCAGGTTGGGTCAAAGCAGATAAATAGAATGAACTTACATCTTGGGGAATTTGGAAGACAGCCAAAGGAATCCAATCATAAAGAGCCAAATGCTTTCCTTTGTAGTAACATTGCTGCCCAGATCACCTCCACGTATGAATATGCATTCCCAATAAAGCACGGCTATACCACTGTAGGTATCAATGTCCTGGGTAATGTGCTAGCAGGAACACCCATAACTAAGGATGCATACCTGTGGCAATTTCATAATTAATACTGGTGTTTTGGCAGCATTTCTACAAGTTATATTCAGCATTTTACAAATAGTAGCCACTTTCTGGAACCTGTTCCCAGGGCACAATGGATGAGCTTGTTTGTCTCCTTGTACCAGTGCATGGATGGGCTCTTGGCTGACTGCTTGCTGGAACATAGGAAATTCTAGGCCTGAACACTCACTGTTCCACCTGAGAGCCAAGCCCTGGAGCTACTGAGCAGATCATTAAGTGGGATGAAAAACGTGTTCAGCCAGTCTGAAACCTTAATTCCCTTTGACAGCCTGGTCATCAGTGGATTCCTATGGCTGTTTATTTCTAGAAGCCTTACTTCCCTGATCTGGTCATGACTAACTAAACCACACAAAGTCCTAAGAACATTTGATAAGCAATTGAATTATAAAATTAGGAGCTAACATGTACTAAATATTGACAGATTCTTTAGCAAATGTTGTCCTCCTCAGCAGCCCAGCTATGGTTTGATATAGGGGATACAAATGTCTGGTGGGTTTGAATGTTTTATTTTGTTGTAAGCAAGATCACAGAAAGCCAGGACCAGCCTTACCAACAGAATTACAGAAGAGTTTCAAAGAAATTGACACTTCATTGTCCTATAAGGAGCAGCTGAGGGAGCTGGGATGGTTTAATGTGGAGAAATGGAGGCTCAGGTGTGACCTTTTCACTCTCTACAACTACCTAAGAGGAGGCTGTAGCCAGGTGGGGATTGGGCCCTTCTCCCAGGCAACCAGCAACAGGACAAGAGGACAGTCTTAAGCTGCATCAGGGAAGGCTTAGGTTGAACATTAGGAAGAATTTCTTCACAGAAAGGGTGATTAGACATTGTAATGTGTTGCTTAGGGAGGTGGTGGAGTCATTGTCCCTGGAGGTGTTTAAGAAAAGACTGGATGTGGCATTTAGTGAACTAGTTGACAAGGTGGTGTTTGACCAGATGTCTTTTCCAACCTAATTCATTCTGTGATTTTTTAAATTTTTTTTCTCCCTTCAGGACATTTGTAAACCAGTTCCTCAAAATTATTGACTCAGCTTCTGATTGCAAGACATTATCAAACACTTGGACTGCAGTTTTCTAGACAATGACTAAGGCAGGGCTTGTGTAAAAAAATAGTACAGCTCTTCTATTACTGTATATTTCAAAATAGCCTCATAATGTGCTAGAATTCACCTCTAGATTGTTTACTGGTTTTCTGAATCTTTCACTAAGATGTTAAATCTGCTGCTAGAAACCAAATTACTTTTTTTTCCCTATATGTACAAAGTAAAACACAGCTATCACAGATTTTAATTCTCAGTTGCCTGTTAGTGACTTCTGCAGTATTTCCATTTTTAAATCAAAGGACTCTGCTCTTTTTTAAATCCCCTACCACCTCCTTATTAGTATCCTGCAGGTGCTTTTTCAATACATTCATCTTTTCTATTAATGCAGTATAGGCTTTTCC
This sequence comes from Formicarius rufipectus, assembly GCA_013399695.1. Taxonomy (NCBI): domain Eukaryota; kingdom Metazoa; phylum Chordata; class Aves; order Passeriformes; family Formicariidae; genus Formicarius; species Formicarius rufipectus. Next base: position 12,477 of record VXAU01000867.1, on the reverse strand, counting down.
ATACTGTTGCCTTTGTCTTAGCCGTGATTCATCATTTTTACATACATTCACAGTTCTGCACTATTTCTTTCTCCCTGAAGGGGACAAAACCAGGCTCACCAGTGATGAGTAAATGGCGTGGTGTGCCAAAACTTGAGGAAACAAGCACTAATGATATCCCTCAATCTGCCTCTCTTGAGGTATTTGCTACAATATACCACACCTGAAATGTTTTATACCAATGCGCACAGCATGAGGAACAAACAAGAGGAGCTCTAAGCTTTAGCCAAGCTCCGGAAAGCTGACATGACTGGCATAAGTGAAACCTGGTGGGATGAGACCTGTGACTGGAGTGCCCTGTTGGATTGTTACAGGCTCTTCAAGAGGGATAGGCAGGGCAGAAGAGGCAGGGGGGTGGCACTGTGTGTAACAGAAGAGTTAGAATGTATGGAGCTCACAGCTGGCAATGGCACAGTTGAGAGGCTCTGAGTGAGAAGCAAGGGAAGGAACAAATAATGTGGATGTTATTGTTTGAGTCTGATATAGACCTCCCAGCCAGGATGATGACACTAACAAATCATTCTTTGAGGAACTAAGGAACACTTCCAAATCAACTGCCCTTGTCCTTGTGGAGGACTTCAACTTGCCAGAAAATAACTGGGAGTAAACAAAAGTTGGTATAACCTGGGCTAGAAGATTCCTAAAAATCCTGGATGAAAATTTTATGGAACAGGTCCTAAGGGAAATGACTCAGAAAGATGCCCTCTTTGATCTGCTTCTTGTCAAGAGTGAAGTGGAGATTGGTGACTGTCATGGCCACAGCGACTATGAAGTGATTGAATTTAAAATCTCTGTCAACCACAACTCTGGACAGGAGGAGAGCAGACTTCAGACTGCTCAGGGAATTAGTGAATAAGGTTCTCTGGAAAAATGTTTTTGCAGCTTTTCGGGTCCATCAAGGCTGGTCATTTTTTTAAACTACCTCCTAAGGGCACAGGAGCAGCAATTCCCAAATGGCAGAAGTCAAGCAGGTGAGGCAGAAAAGAAAGTCCTGCTTATCAAATCTGATATCCTTTTATGACACGGTAACCCACTTAGCTGATCAAGGGAAGCCAGTTGATGTAATCTCTTTGGATTTCAGTAAGGCTTTCAATACTGTCTCTCACAGGGTCCTTCTGGACAAAATGCCCAGCACAGCCTGTTCATCCTGGAGAAGAGGAGGCTGAGGGGAGACCTCATTGCAGTTACGACTTCCTAGTGAGAGGAAGAGGGGGGGCAGCTACTGATCTTTTGTCTGTGGTGACCAGTGACAGGACCCGAGGGAATGGCCTGAAATTGTGTCAGAGGAAGTTTAGGCTGGGTTTTAGGAAGAGGTTCTTCACCCAGAGGGTGGTTGGGTACTGGAACAGGCTCATCAGGGAAGTGGTCACAGCACCAAGCCTGACAGAGTTCAAGAAGCATTTGGACAATACTCTTGGGTACATGGTGTGACTCTTGGGGATGGTCCCATGCAGGGCTAAGAGTTGGACTCCTTTTGGGTCCCTTCCAACCTGGCATATTCTGTGATCCTGTGATATTACAGGAATAATTTACATCATAAAAATGACCTTTCTAAATTACAGTCTCAGACTGACCATAGCATTAACCAAACACAAATTCAAAGATCATAGAGTGAGGATAACAATGCTTGCCACATTAGCTAGTACTACAACCTTGTTTGATTTCTCTCTTAATCTGCACTACCTTATCTGAAAAATATTACATAAATAAGGTTAAATTTTCTGAAGACATCTTCTAAGGCATTGTTTCCTATACTAAAAATCAGTATGTTTTGTATTTGCTTTTAATAGGTATAGATGATACAGAGTCAATAATTACTGTTCCTTCTGTTTGCAGACTTTCTCTTCAGCCAAAAGACACACGCTTATACAACACCCACAGCATAGTATGTATTTTAGAACATTGGCAGAAGTTGAAAACAAGCATAATTCATCTGAATTCTTTGTGTTACTGTTGTGTTCTGGAAATTGCCTTTTTGCCTCCAGAGCTGGCTGCAGATGTCATTTCAATTGCATGATATGTAGGTTTTAATTTTAACTTTTAAGGAACCATGCATTTTTCAATAGGGGCAGATCTGAACTTATCATTGTGCTTTAATGGAAATTGTCATAGAGAGGCTTTCCAGAATGGCAAAGAAAGAAGGAAAAGGGAGACGTAAATTTTAGTTTAGGTTGTAACTGGGGGAAAGGGTTACTTGGAGGAAATGACAGTAAACCAAGGGTCTTTGTTGTGGTTTAAGCCCATCTGGAAATTAAACCCTGTGCAGCTGCTCTCCTCCCTCCACCACCTCCGGTGAGAGAGAGACAAAGGACAGAGATCCTGAGTTAAGAACAATTTACTGGAAACAGCAGTGAGATCAGAAAATAAACAGTAACAGCGACAATAACAAAAGTATACAATCTAGAGGGTGATTTACATACAAAAAATGCTCATCATCAACCTGACCCCGCACTGTGCAGCTCTCAGGATAAAGAACAAAACCTGCGGACCCTCCATGCATGTTTTTTTCCCTAAGCCTGACACAATAAGAAGCAATGGTGGAGAAATCCTCCAGTCAGGACCAGTGTTACCCCACTGCTCCATTTTCTGCTTGCTCCCTTGGAATGAAGAACACTTCCTCACTTCTGGGAAGTGAGAGAGTCCTTTTCCCCGCTCCCTGAGCACAGCGTAAGATGGTACAGAGAGCCCAATGCCTTGGCCATCCCCACACAGCTCCAGGCTCTGCCCCCACATATCCTAGGTCAAAACTAGGACAGTGTAACAGGTGGGATTTGGAGGGGCTTCATGAGTTTACATTGGGAGCAATGGTCAAGGAAGGGAAGTAAAATCATACTATTTGCTACAGTGGAACACAAAGCACAGGCTTTTTTCCTTTTTAGTGAACTCTTTTCACACTAGCAAGTAAAGGCCTTCCCTCAAACCATGGAGAACTCAGAGCAAATACCTGTATGTTAAGGCCTCCATTCAAAACTGATTTTTAATGGGTACAACTAGGTCTGAAGAAGGAGGAGTGTTCCTCTGAAAAGAGCAGGATGTTTACTGATTCACAGATCTCAGAGCTGAGGCAGGTGACTCAGACTACCTCCATCCCAGCAGGGGAAGGGCTATTGTACCTCTCAGCTGCCTCACTCTAGCCTAGGGAAAGCATCCAGCCTTGAGTTAAGAGAACAACCCATCACTTGCCTCTGCTGTTTTTTCTGCTGGTATCTTTCTTCTTGTTAAAAAAGTAATTGCATAAAAGACTCGCACACTTACCTCTATTTTCAGATTGTCTTGTTCCAGTTTTAAACCATTAGTTCTTTGAATGTTTCTCTACACTCTAATACCCCCTGCATACAGTTATGTCTCCCCACATTAGGTATCACATGCAAATTGAGGCATTTCTGAGTCTTTCCAATAAGACAGTTCTTTGTTAGTGCAAAAGCATTTATTTACTCTGGGACTGTAATTTGTTTTCTGTAATGTCTCCCAGATTATCATTTGAACTTCTAAAAAGTAGTAACTCAGATGGTGTATATTCACAGGCTACTTACTGCAGACATGGAAGGATTACTTCAGCTTCTCATTTCTGCTTATATATCCAAGGACAAGTTCTTATGCCACTGTTTCAGTACTGAACTGTTTGTCCACCAGGGCTGCCTAGGGTTTAGGGTAATAAATACTTTCCACCTTCTGTAGCTAGGCTCTGAATATTCTGCACAATGAATGAAAACATTAATTTAGGACCAAGTGTCACAAACTTCTCCAATAACATGCCTATTCCACAATGACTTCCTAATGGAAACTATTTTGAGCTTGTTGGCTGGTTCCTAAACTTTGTATTGAGAATACTGAATAATGTTCATATTTTGATTAGAGTAACACGATATTTGACAGTTCAGTACTAAGAACTGAAATAATTTTTGGTGCATCTAACTGATCATATTTATCAACTGTCTTTTTCAATTACTGCCCCCCCAAATAACAAAATTTACTTTTCATAAAACCATATGGACAGATGTGAATTATTAATCATTATTAACCTGTATCAATTTTTACATTATTTGGCCCACGATGACTGTTAGTGCTACCTGGCATATAAGTAACCCAGTTCATTCCCTTAAAAAATCATCACATTTGGACTCTTCCGGGGCTTCCATGTTACTCCAGAATGTAATTTTGTTTTAGTAAGATAGGTCACTCTGCCTGCCTTGGGAACACATGATGCCAGTAAAGCATGCAATCTTGGAACTAGAGAAGTGGAACTGTTTTCACAATGTTTACCCCCTAAGGAAAAAGAACTAAAAGAATCTGAAGAGAGCAATTTGCCTGTAGACTAAGAATATGCTTATTCTATCAGATACAGTTTTGTTATTGTTTCACTACATTTATGTTCATTTTTTTTTGTCAAAGTAATGAATGCTTAGAAACAAAGAAAAGCCATACACTGCAACTACAAAATCTGACATCAAAGGAAGCATAATTTTTGAAGAAAACTAGTAGGTTTGTCAATTATTTCCCAGCCATACCGATTTCCTTCTAGAGATCGAGTCACCTAAAAAAATACACTGCACTCCATAATGCAGGGCTAACTTACTGGGAAAGCTAGAAGGGGCTGTGGCTCTCCCATTAGTAACCAGCTGTAGATGCAGCATCTGACAGGGGAACATACTGGAGATTTCCTCATCTTGTCAGCTCAACTGTAAGCTGCAAACTTCACCTCAATGTGCCAGGGCAGGTGGGACCTTAATTTAGGCAGGTAATGAAAGACATCAGGGAACTGATCTGCACTGAAACATTCAGAACATTGTCTGAAGCCAACTATAAAAAGAGATCCTGGGCAGTATCTCTTCACCTCTCCTTCCTCCCAGCCTTGCTTTAAATGACATATTGCTGTCACAAAATCCATGGAGTAACTGGGAATTGCAAACTGTCTTCTGCCTGTTTAGTTTCTGTGAGTGTCACATTAACAAGGTTAATTGAATCTTATAATATTAGGATTTATGCTAGTAATTATTGACAGGAAGCTTTTTGATAAAAAAAGAAAGCTGACTGTAGATTTTTATCTGACATGATTCATAAAAAGGTTAGGATTCTCGTCGCTATATAAATTACTTTGAGTGACAATAACTTTTGATAAACACTGTAAATAATAATATACTTTCTGTGGTTTTAAACCTGTCCACTGTATGAGTTATATCTTAGGTGAGTACATAATAGTTTTCTGAAACTCACAACTTGACTGAATTCCCAGAAAACTTTGAGATTCAGAAATACTGGTGTTTTTTTATCTCCCATTAGGAAGCTGATTACAAAAACTGTGTGTAATCTTGGAAGCCAAATTAACAAAGAATTATGTAGGGTTTTGCTGTTACTTTGATAAATATCCTTTTAAATTCTAGTTGGATGATCCAACTATTACAAGGTAAGTATATTTCTTCAAATGTAAGATTCCATGTATGTACATGGAATACATACATTTGCATTTTCAAAGGGAGAACGAAGAGCATTAGGAGACCCAAGTTATCAGATATTAAAGCTCCTATCTACAAACTCCTAAGTGCTTTAGTAAGTCAAACTAGATCCTTTTCTCCTCTGATTCTTCCCACCTTTTTGCAGCCTTATAAATGCAATGACAGGAGAGAAACAGTTTTATATATACTAGCTTCTGGACATATTACTAATCTTATTCTGTGTTGGTCATTGAATAGCCACTTTGTAACACAGAATATAAGTCTTAGACAAAGATTATCCATGACACACTGTGGGAGAAGAGAGTGTAACAAAATGGAACACTGAATAAGGCCTTGAATAGCTTTATTGAAATCTGTATAAATAAACATGCGCATTTCAAATGTAAACCCAAGTGAACTCAAGTGCAGACAAAATTTTAACCTCTGTCATGCAGGAGGTTAGTTTACATTTAAAAAAAAAAAAACCAACAAAAAAAACCAAACCTCAAAGCAGCTTTAAAATACCAGGATGAAACACCAGTTTTAGTATCAAGGTATAAAGCAAAGCCATGTCCAACATATCTCATTTATATCCTGGTCAAATGCAATTTTTTTTAAACTTTTTAATGCTAACATAAATAAATAATTTACCAAAATGTGCACTCACAGAGTGAACTTTTATTTACAATACACAATTTATAACCTATTGTATTTGATTAGTTCAAGTGAAGAACATCATACTTTTTGCTTTTTTCTTTTTTTTCAATTGTTTAAACAGTGGGACACAATGCAGTTCTCCAGGTAGCAGATATGTGATGTGTGCCCCCACACTTACGAGCCCCTCTCAAAGGCAGTATTGTATACAAATCTACAATACATTCTTCCAACAATTCTTCAATGGGAAAGCAGCAAATCAAAAAATGTTTCAAACTGTCACACTTATTTTGGCATCCTGGACCCCTGAACATAGTTAACTGAAATCCAATTCAGAGTTTGTATGCCTTATATACTGTACAGGTTCTGACTTGAACATGCAAATGCCAATTGTCTTATAATTTATGAGTTACCTTTTCAGATATGCTGTAAGGCTATGGTGAATTCCATCAGGAACACACAAAGAAAATTAACAGGCCTACCTTTAAAGAGATTTTGTAATCAACAATTTAAAGGCAGGTTATAATGAAAATATTCTCAACTAAGCCTGATACACAGTCATTACTATGGATACAGAATACTATTAACTTTCACCTTAATACATAGTAGTTTGCAAGCTGTCAAACTACAAAAACTGGGGAAAGAGAACTTACGGCACAATTTTAAATTTTGGATACCAGATTAAAATTATGCATGTCTTATAAGCAAGGTAACAGGAATTATGTCTGCAGAGTAGATTCCAACAAGCAACAATGTATACTGACATTTAATTGAAAACCTTTTTGTTAATGCAGCATGAAATCCAGGACCTGTTCCACAGCAGCAGTAAGATGAACATAATATTCTGGATATTCCACTATATCACAAAAGGTTAAAACACCTTTTTCAAACTATTTTTTTCTATTGTGACCAAATTAAAAATAAAAAAAGAAGAAATAAAAATAGGGAGAAACAAAAATTTGCTGTTTCGAACTACTGTAGGTATTTATGACATTTTTACTTGTAGTCTGTGTGGCAGCCTAAGAAACATGTATATATTCATCCAGAAACTAGACTTGGCAGTAGTATTCTTGCAATACTAATAAAATAAATGTCAGAAGTCCACAGATTTTTTAGGTATTAAATCACATCCAAAACAAAACATAATCCATCAGAACAGCAGCAGAAAACTTAAAAGGGGTTTTATTTGTGATTTCCTATATATACCTTGTGAATACGAGACTGTAAATGCATTAGAGACAATTTCTGTTTAAGTTTTTATTGTTTCACTTCAAGTACTGCACATGTTAAAATGTAATAAAGATTTACATTCTGTTATCTGAAGCTCCCCATCTCAGATTTTTTTTTATTAATTTGGTGGGCATTTTCACTCTCAATCCGTATCCCCAGTGCGAGAGTCTCTTTTATGGCTTCTAGTTCTTCCCTTTAATTAGTGTGCATACAATTTTCATTTTCTATGTCATTATCATTTTCATTGCTGTCTTCATCACTTTCTAATGGGATGCCTGTGGCAGCTGAAGCACCTTGTTTAGTTTCCCGGTCAAGTGGGAAAAAGCCAGTTCCACTGATTGTGTCCTGTCTCTGGTAGAAAAGCACATATGCTGCTTTGGACTGTAAAAGAGAGAAGTGTAACATGCTCATGAGGCTCTAAACAGAACATCTACAGTCCAAGTTATATTTTTAAGTTTGCTTCTAAGTATACATGGTAAAATTACAAAGACATCTAGACCTTTCATGTAAGTTATTTTTGCATGTTGGAGCAAACTATTTTTGGTTTGTACTATCCTTTCAAAGAACACAAACTACTACCTACAAATTTCATGGTTTAGTTTTCGTTACTTGTCCCTCAGGAAGAAAAATGAACAGTCTCAATTTTAGAAACACAGAAGGTACTTGCCACTATTTGGTCCTCACATGCAGTGGACACACTACTGTCATCGAAGTAGTACCATTTTCCATCATCCTTATTTTTTGCAAAAGCAGTATCTAGGACAAAAAAAGTACAGTGTCTAAGGACTTTCTATGTTCATAGATGTAATGCAACCAGTTGCTAGAGTCTGTTACTGTTAAAACACTTCACATTTAACTAACACCTATTATCACTATTAGGCTCATCTTTCACACATTTTTTTTAAGTGAAGATAGCACTAACATTCCTCTTCTAAAGACAATGTATAATGAGAAAGGTCAGACAAAATAAAATCCCTGTCATTTTTTCTCTCTACTTTGGAGGAGTTACACAATGAAAAAAACACAAGTAAGACAAAATCAGTTGTAGATTTTGTCTACAACTAGACAAAGGAGTACAGGAGGTCTTATGTTTTCTCTTTTCACAACAGGTACGTACAGCTAGAAGAACGTACAATTATCCTTGAAAGCTCATTGCATACATATTTTTGTGTTAAAATACTTGTGAAAGTATCCCAAGGGAATGAAAAAAAAAATTGTCCCTCAAATCATTAAAAGCCATCACCGATTCAAAGGTATCAAAATCAACACAGAAAGAAAGCTGACATGTGGAATGATGATACTTGAAATCAACTTACAGTGCCCTCCTCCCATTCCTCCATAGTGGTTGGAGACAGCAATCAAGTTGTAGCGGCAAGGCCCTGCATTAGGATTAATAAGGAACTCCGACATGTCCAAGTCACTGTTAAAAAAAACCCAAAACCAAAATAAAACAAACACAAAAAAACTCAACCAAAATTCAGCCTCATTAATAGTATTTTTAACCATTTCATACTTTGATGGTCTTTGAACACTTTACTTTATATTCCCTACAAAAACCCCACATACACCAGACTCCTCTGACAGTGGATCTCTCTCATTCTGTGCAAAGTGGAACAGGAACAAGTCATCTTCCATATTTATCTACCATTATCGTTTTTCCAAGTTCATACGTTAAACCTACAAGCATTTCATCACCAATGTTTACTGGATCCACACATGGAAGGTGAGAACACACCCATTCTATGTAATTGCTACATTAAACATGGGTCCTAGTCATGCTTATACACTTCCAGCACCAAAATATTTGTGTTTCTTACTTTATTGGAAAGTCAACCAATGTATCCAACTTGTCCCTCATATATCTGCTGTAGGAAAAGCGCTTTAGATGAACTACCAGTACAGGGGGCAGTGACCACAAGTCTAACTTCTTAGTAGCTTGCTGATGTTCTTTACAGTTTGGACAATACCTAAAAAAAAAAATCCATTTTAAATATCTGTAGTCCGTATGTATGTTGAAATGCATTACCACAAAGTCAGCAACATGGGAGGAACTGAATGAGCAAAACTCAACCCACATGTTTCATCTTTTGTTACTAATGCTCTTGATAGCTCTTCTAGCATGAAATGTGCAAGTGTGATCACAGTGAAGCTCGGCAGCATTTTAAACTCAAAAGTAGCACTCCACCCCTAAAAAGGATTCTCATCTTCTACAGTACTTCCTGTATCTTTAGTTAAAACACGGTTTTCTCGTATTTTATAAAAAAAAATAAAATATGAAGGGTTATGAAACTGACTGTAAGAAATTCCAAAAGTAACTGGTTACTGTGGCTTTTTCAAGTTTCAAGTTCCAAATTCATCTGTCTCCCACTCCACCCCACCTACACCTTAAGAGATAACAGTGACTATTGGAACCTGGAAAAACTTATTACTAAAAAAACTTTCCCTTTTTAGTAGGCAAATACTAAACAGGCTGTGACTTAAAAATTTTTGTTCCTTGCAAGACATACTTGAATCGTTCAGGAACTAAGGCTCAGGGAGGAAGNAAGCTGTAATTGAGAATTTATTTTTGCAGCTGACTTAGAATATCTAGAATACAAGCAGTGCTGGACTAGGGATGGTGAACTCTTGTAGATTAGCTGTGTGAAGACCTAACAAATGAAGAAAAATGTGATTAATAACCTCTGGTGAGATGTATCTAGTAGCAGCTGCTTGACTTCTGCAGTTGTTTTATTTTGCAGTTTAAATAACCTATTTAAAATGTGCTGCAAAAATGGAAGTGCCTCACAATACCTGAGTTGTGAGGTACCTCAAAAAAAAATTTTCTAAGTTAGCCCCCTACCCTGCCCAAATATAGGAGGATCTCTGGTGACAGTGTTTGGAGGTCTCCAAAACTTTTAGGTATCTGCAGGAGAAAAATCGGCAGACTCTCTTTTCAAACTTCATTCTGAGCTTAAAGGTGTTGATGAAGGATTTATCTACTAGAAAATTAATGCAGAAAAACGATCTTACAGGAACATACTATAACTGTGAATATTCAGATATGATTCCAAATTATAATTTTAAAGAACCATGAATCAGAATAAATTTGTGTGCCAAAAAGCTAATGGTTAGAACATGAATTTGAGAACATGAATTTGAGATGTTCTAGTGACTACAGACATCCCCCATCCCACAGACCCGCTGTTTAAGCATATCCATATTTCAGAGATTGATGCAAGGCATTTCCATCAATAAACAATAGTATGCAACAACCTCTCTCATCTCAGAAAGGAATATTTGTTTAAATCACTGCAGTGAATCTGTCATAATATTATTCATTCCCTGGCCAATCATAGTTCACAGACTAGAATATCTTATGTATCAATCCTTCCTCATAATTCTAAATGCATTGTTCCCCTTACGAACATAAGCTTATGTACCTGGTAACAATTTAAGCTAAGTAATGGATCAAAGTAGAAAAACATTTTGAGAATCTTCAACTATGATTGAAGTAACAAGATTCAAAATACCATTAAGAAATCAATTAGGTATCTCAATGTTCAAGTGTGTTTTTGATTACATCTTGAGAAACATCATAGAGTATAACAATCATAATCTTTTGTGCTTACCATGGGTCTTCAGCACCTAGTTTCTCCTTTGTTGTGAACAGCTCAATGCAATCTTTTAATTTCACAAAAGGCTTTTTGGGAGGNCTTACTTCCAAGTTCATAAGCCTCAGATTTCCTAATTACTTGAATGTATATAGGAAGTTTACTTATGACAGCATATTTACTAAGAATAACATGAAAAAATCTATGTTCACTTCTTCTTGTGGACTTACAATGCCTCATGTCACATTAATTAAGTTGTATTTTTTACATTTAAGTTTTATTGGTGCTGGAATGGGGAGCAACGTAAACAGCTTACCTCTGCTGCACTATCGTCAAAATATCTCTTCTTCAGTTCAGGATCCCAGTCCAAAGCAAGGAAAGATCTTTCTAAGATTAAAAAAAATGTTTTCTGTTATTATTATTTCTTGCTTTACATAAAATTGGATTCACTTTGGGCACTCTTCAAAACAAACAATGGTATTATGAATCTTAAGACGAAAAATTGAGCATATACAAATTCTGCATTTCTAAGAGTCAATCTCAATAACAAATCAATGACTTGTACAGAATTCACAAATAAAAGGAAAGGTATATCAAATATCATACGGAGAAAATGAAAGACAGAAGTGAAGTCAGAAAAGAGCATCAGAATCAAACATTGCCCAATCTGTTCCCCATGACTTACCATCAAGTCTAGGCTGCCTATCATCAAATTTAATATGCCTGGTATCATCTTTGATGTAGTTTATGTCAGTACTGCCTAAATTATTGAACTGGAATGTAAACAATCGCTTTTTGTGTCCCGTGAGTGGTTGACCTTTGCAAGTATCCTCAGTACATAATCCATTTTCAGAGTCATTGTCACCTCCAACGGAGTCTTCTGACTGGCTGTTTTCATTCTCTGAAGGAAGTTCCTGATCTTGGCTGGATTCATCATCCTGCTCATCTGTTTCCATTTCACCTGAAGCAATCAGAAGAATAAGGAAAAAGAAGTAGAATGACAGTAATTGAAAGACTACAGAGTTAACTTTTGTTTCAAACTGAACAGAAAATAAACAAATTCAGATATTCCAGTCTTACTTGGAGATCCTTCTTCATGTACTCCATTTGGGCCATTACCATTGATACCATGATCCTTACAGCAATGCAGAGATCCTTCAGAATCTTCACTTTCAGTACATGTTTTTACATATCGGCTAAATATAACAAGTGAAAGCAACAGTTAGAAACAATGGATTTACAATTATTTACTTTGTTCAAACTAGGTAATTAAATTGTTAGAGCAAATACTTTCTAGTGTATTGTAATTCTGTACCTCTTCCTGATTTATTCAGAATTAACAGTTTTATTGCCAAACATGTCTACTGTTACAGGCACATCTGAAACTGCTCCTAATATGATCTTATGTTTTTGGCAGCTACTCATCTTAAACAACTTGAGTTTTGGTATCAGACTCTCTTTGTCCAAAAATAATTTCAACTGTTCATTAACCATATTTTTTTACGCAAAAAAATTTATATGGAATCAATTAC
>VXAU01000866.1:120434-152672 GCA_013399695.1 Formicarius rufipectus | reverse complement strand
TTACGGCTGGCTGTAGCCGACTCCAAGTTGCTCTTTATTCTTTCTAAAATAGAAACCTTAAAATCTAAGTAATTTTTTTTCTTTTGGTGTACTATAAAACCCTTTCACATAAATCTTACCAAAGTCTGGTAGGACAGCAGAAGTGGCCTGGACAAGTTGGAGAAATAAATATGCAACTAGTAATAAATTATTCAGAAATTAGGCTGGGTTTCACCCATTTGATGGTCAGTACACAGCAGAAGTGAGAAGACTAAATCTATAACATTACATAAAAATCAAAGTGCAATTTTTTCATGAACTAATGAGGAGCTAAAAGCCCAAACTAAATTTGCTAGTAATAGCAATACTGATTTCAGACATAACCTACATCTCTATATATACAGATACAGAAAAGAACAGAGAAAACAGCAAATTTGAATTGAAAAGAAATGGTTGAGGAAAAAAGATACTATGGGGATAAAAAAGTGATGCTTACAAAAATTTTGAAGGCAGCTTATAAAACAAAATATTAAACAGTTTCCTGCCAATTTAAAGTACAGGGAAGATGGACAAGAGTGAAAAAGGTAGGTGTGATAAAACTTCTGATGCGTCTGAAAAAGAAAAAAAAAAAAAAGAGAAGGGATTACAGTAGGACAATAAGAAACTGTTTGAATGAATACTATGGTAGAAAAATCATGATATACGTAAAAGTTTGCTGAAAGGAAAATATTAATATTAATATAAATGTAATTGCTGGTTCTTAAATACTTGACAATATTTTCATATTTCTACAGAGTCTGCTAAATAGTATTTACTGTAGAGAACTTAGAACAGGAAGGATGGCTATAACTGTGTTGTACAATGGCAACAGTAACAAGTTGTTATTTGCAGTCTTCATAGTCTAACTTCACTTTCAGAAATTGGAAAAAGAAAAAAAAAGTCACTAATGTATTTTGTAATTCCCAATGAAACTAGCCGGAATCAACTGCATTTTACAAGATACATCTATGAAGAACACGGATAACAAAATTTTGAACATATTTGATATTAAGGTCACACAGAAGGTCCTCTTAAACAGCTAGGAGTACACACCATTTCAGTTATTCATCTAATGATGTGTTGAATGTGTTGTGTTAAGAAACTGGTTTGGAAGAATCAAGCAATTCAGAAATCCATAGTGTCTCTTTTCCTTTTATTTTATTAACAATTACTGTCTGTAAATGTCAGAAATGTATAGTACTGCCTTCAAGGTATTTTAATATGGCTTGCCTGGGGTTAATTTCAAGGATTTCTTAATGGTAAGGGAGAATGGATGTACATGTATCATCGCCTTTCACTGTCATAAGGGATTTCATTTTGAAATTCAGAGAACCAAACAAGAAAATACTAATAGATTCAGCTATTTTGGATATAATCAGTAGAAACAGCTCTAGAATGCTGAATTATGAGTAGTGCAAGACAAAGAATTCACCTCTGCAAGAAACACTTTGCCCCAATTTCTGATAGGAAAATGACCGGATCCTGATCTCAGTTCCACTGTTGAAAGCTTGAGAGTAGATGATAGTCCACAGAACATAATTGTGTTCACCTCTGAAGTGAACTATTTAATTTGTAATAAAAATGAAATGAAGTGCACTGATAAAGCACAACAGAAGAGAAAGCCTATAAGGATCTTAACATTTCTTCATAAAGAGAATAATCAGCTGGCTCAATGTTAAAATAGTCTCCACCATAAAAAAATGTACATAATTAGCGGCATCATAAAGTTTTGAAGTATTATAACTTCAATTAAGCTAGATATATAGCACATGGCATATCCGAATTGTTTTAATGGGAATCAATACCGTCAATGAAATCTTCTCCCAATCTTTTTCCCAGTACTTCATTAACTCAGAAGACTACAGATCAATTTGGGTACCTTGTTTAAGTGTGTTTTTACAATATCATGAAAACATAATGTACAGTCTAAAGTAGCACTCCTCACGCCACCACTAAAATAAATATTAAAATAACCTCAATATTCAAAATAATACATATCAAATTTTGCAAGTCATACATGTGATTTATCCCAGTGCTAAATAACTAATTAGGACTCAAAATCAGATTTAAAAAAAAAAAAAAAAAAAAATCATTCAACATTATCTCCTTGACAAAACAAGACCNAAAAGGATGGAAGGGGAGTGAATGAGATGATTGCATTGGTCATCAAGATTTTTGGCATAAGTAAATAAAAAAACATTAAGTATTTGAGAAAGCTGATTGGCATTTTTGACAATAACTATTATCACTTTCTTTTTAAGGTGGAATAGGGAAAAAAGCCCCCAAAAAATTGGTATTCAATCCATTCAATAGAAAAGGTAATTATACATCCTACTTAAAAACTGTGTAAATGACAAAGGGCAATTCAATACAGGCAAAAACAGAAATGTGCTGACTTTGATGACTCACAGTTACTCAAATCCAACCACCTCATTAAAAAAATGGGTAGAAAAGATATGAGAAAGATGTAACAGATGTGTTTAAGAGGTGTCATAAGCATAATATATAAGGAAAACCTATTGCTAGGTTTTTAAATGAAGTTCATATATCGTGAATGTAACACAGAACACTGATGGACCACACAGAAGATCTGACACTGCAATTACTGCATTTCAATTTACTAATGAAAGCAAAATAAACTGCTCAGGACCCAGATTTTCTATTGAACAAGACTTCTACCTTTTTGCTATGGTACCATGACTGAACAGTTTGATCTGTTCATTGGTGGACTATGAGTTACTGTGTTCCAAAAAGGAGGAGCATCACTTAAGAAGGGAATGAAGTTCTCTTGTTCCCTTCATGTCATAGGACCTCTACACTTTCCCTTACACAAGGGACAGTAAAGACCCTGCAGTATAAGAGGACCAGTGGGCAAAACTGAAGCGAAGAGGGAAACCTCCTGAGGAATGAAGCAGGACCACACAAATAAGAAAGTCAGTGCATTGACTAAGTCATCCCTGCAAGGTAGTATTCCCTCTCTTAGGATACTCACAAATAAAGAAATCAGTTTACATGAATTTTGAATCTATTTGTCATGGTTTAGGAATGGTATTCCCCAACTTTGCGTTCCCACTGAAACCCCCCAAACCACACATTGCTCAATCACTCCCTCTCCTCCTTCCCTTGTGGTGGGCTGGAGAGGAGAACTGGAGGCACAAAAGGTAAATATCATGGGTTGAGATAAGTGCAATTTACTGGAAATAGCAATGAAACAAGACAATTATCAGTAACAGCAACAATACTAATGACAGACTGTACAAGTGAAAAAGAGGCAAACAATTCACACATAGGATTGCTCATAGGACACCCCCTCTGCCAGGTTACCCAATACAGAGGAGTGACCTTCCCCAATCCCCTGAAAATGATGTGAGGTGGCATAGAATAACCTTCAGGTCCGAAACATGCTCTGTCTGGCTACTGCAAAAATTTCCCCTGTCCTGGACAGAACCAGGATATTATTCTACTTTAATTATTAATCTTCACTTCCTTTAAATGTGAGTCCTCTAGTTTATATCCTGATAGTTTGTTTGTTTTTTTTTTTTTGTTTACTTGTTTTGTTTGTTTCAGTTTTTTTAAACTTAATTTTTTTTCTTCATTTTTAAGAATCATTAGCTTCAGGGAGCGGATAAAAAAGATTGAGGAATATTCCCTGACATTTATGGTTCACTTGGGATTCTGTCAGAAGCACAAACAAACACAAGCTTAAAAATTCTTGGCAGGTAGGGCATTTATACTTCTGACCATTGCCCTAAAGTCATAACTGTGTTGTATTAAGAACAATTTAACCATTCCTAAAAAGAACCTTGTATGTAGGTCCATACTCTCCCATGGGAGAAAACAATGTTGAAGGGAATAATTCATGATGTTCTCCTGAGATTTTTCTTAAGAATAATAAAAGGGAAAATAAAGGATGAGAAGCTGGAAGAAAAATAAGAGGTTAGATGTCAGAAATTCTTTCTAGAAAACATATTTTGTGTTTTGGACAATCTGGAAACCTTTCAATTGCTGAGCAGAATTCATCAGAATAGAAGCTATCATGTTCTTTAGGGGACATTAACTTTTAGTGGTATTCTCCATTATGGTATTTTGGGGTTATGTTTTACTCGGCAGGCAAAGGGTAAATATATCAAGAAGAGAATACTGACTGTTGAGACCAAAAAAGTGACAGTTGTAATGTGGAAAGTAATTTTAACATGATGAACAACTGAGCAGTTTTGAGAAAATATAACCTACACGTAACTTCAAGAACCCTAAAATGGAAATATTACATACTTTCCATGAAGGCTGCCTAAAGAAAGATATCATGAGTTTTTATCAAAAAGGAAAAGCTGAACTACACTCTGTTATACTACTGTTAAAAAATCTGCACATGGACAAATCAGCTCAGTAGCTCTTGAATAAATGTAAGAACAAAGAGCCGGGACCTTGTAAGAAAAGTATGATTTCTCACATGTACAGAGAAGGACCTGAAAACAAAAATGGAGGAAAATATAAGCAAAACAATAAAGTAACATAAGATACAAAATCTTAAAAAAGTGAATGAATTAACATTAAAAAAGTAGTATGCATTGCATTTCAGAAATATATCTGCTAATTTTCACACATTAGAATTATTTTCCCTAATGAATGGGGTAGATAAATCATATTCCAAGAGGCAAGTGGAAAGACAAATATTAAATTTAATATGCAGGATAACAGAAAGAAAGAAAAAAGCCTTTCTATATGTGTACTAAAATATCAGTAAAATGCCCTGTGATCAGTTCTCTCGTGAGTCACAGACCAATTATATTACAATTTAGATAAAGCAAAATTTGCAGAGGCATATAATTTTTCATAATTTCACTCAGATTGATGTTCATTATTCCTGACTCCCATCAGTTTCAGTAAAAGAAAGATTACTATTTGTGGAAGTATTGCATCTTTCTACTGATAAGTACCATAAGGGACTTAAGGACTTTTACAATTACTGGATATTAACAGTTTACATTATTACTATCTGACCACAAGCTTAACAGAACATTTTTAAATGCACTACTTCAATACAATTTTTTATTATCATCCTTTGAAATAGTATTTTTTAATATTTCTTGACAATATCAGAGTATATAAAACATAAGTCATTAAGAGTCACTCTTAGCCACTCCATAGCTGCCAGTTTTAGACATATATCCTGCATACTTTCAGCAGAGGTATGGAATATTGAAAAAAAAAGAAAAAAAAAATTTAACTTTCAATTTCAGTTTAGACTTGGATCATTTCCTTCTTCTTGTTGCATTTTTCCATTTGGCAAAACAGTAGGACATTATATTGTTCTGAATTTTCCCTTCTTGAAGCAAATACATCAGTTGAGAACTGGAGAGTGCAAGAACTTAATTTCTAAGTATGAGCACTTGCCATGGTTTACAAAATCACATTGTCACTACTGCTTAGTCTGACTGGTTCCTATACATGTGCTGACTTCCACTTACAATGCATTTTGCTGAGAAAAAAACCCAAACAATCTATTTTCCCAGATCAGTGTTTGTTTTGTTATTTTCACAAAATGTACTACTGTTTGCACAACATTATTAGTCTTGAGATGCACAGACGTGGTTTTTGTATAACTGAGTAAATTAAGAATTCCCAGGTTAGGCAAACATCATTGTAGTTTATAATACAGCCATAGGAAAGCCTAGAATACACTGCCTTTGGGGACATCTTAAATTATACAAGGACTTAGGGGTTTTCAATGTTTAAAATTGCTTGAATAAATATAACACATTCTTTGGTGATTAAATAGTGACATACACTGGTGCACACCATGTTTCCCTCTGCATTTGTTCCTTTGAAGTAATATTTATTTAAGTATTAAATTCATTTTCCTGGTGAAATAGGAGACACCACTTTTTTTTGTCCAATTAATTTTCTTTTCCCCAAGGTTTTATTTTTATAACATTGCCTGAATTCATACTAAATTATGGCCATATAACAACCTTTAAGCAAATAGGAAATGGTAAGAACCAAAAGAGTTCACATAGGAGGAACAGGTTCAGAAAGAAACATGAGGGGGGAAAAAAAAATAAAAATAAAGGAAAGATCTAGAAATAAATATATAGAAATGAAATCTGTGGAAACAGTGAGTCAGAATATAAATTTTGAAGAAAAGAAACTCTGGGGACCAATTTAACTCAATTTTTTTGTTTGTTTGTTTGTTTTGTTTGGTTGGTTTTGTTTGTTTGTTTGTTTTTAATCCAGATGTTTCTAATTCTTTATTTGTCCCTTTTTTAGTTTATCTACAAAGAAATATTAGATTAATATCAAATGTATATAATGAGCTCTACTAATTTTAGTGTCTCACTCCATGGATATTGGATCTGACCACCTCTTTCTAGATTTGAATCATAATTAAACTGTTAATACTAAGGCACTGAACTGTAAAATAATTTTTGCTTAAAAAGACTAAACATTCCAGTTTGTTTATATTTTTCTTAAGCTAACAAGTCAGTGATGAATATTGTCATCTTCAGAATTATGCGATCCTGTCACTGGAAGCGTTTTCTCCCCTAACAGCTTTTACTGGACCTGTACACAAAATGCACACGCTGACATAGTGCTGGCACTCAGGAACATTTTACAGACTTTCATTTTAATGTTTGTGGGTTGTCACTCCAGTACACTGTTAAACATTTCTCCTGCCCTAGTAAATATAAACAAGTCTGGGCAATTCTAGTTATTTCAACTTTGCTTTGAGTGCCTGTTCACCATTGCAACCTCACTCCAAATTGGGCATCCCATGTCTTTTCAAATTCCAGACTCAACTTTCTTCTAGCTATGGTAAGTACTTCAGAAGTGTCCTCTGGCTAATAGTTAAGCTCCCACTCAGCTGTTCTCTTACTCATTCCCTATCCATCCCCTCACAGCAGGACAGGGGTAGAAAATAAGAGGAACATGAATGAGGAAGCTCATGGGTTCAGGTAAAGACATGGAGGTTGCTTAATAATTACCATAGTGAGCAAAACAGGCTTGACCTCAGGAAATTCAGATAATCATCTCCCTTGACCTGCTGGCCACTTCTCTTGTGATGCAGCCCAGGGTACAGTTGGCCTTCTGGGCTGTGTGCGCCCACTGTTGGCTCATATTCAGCCTCTCATCCACCCGCACTCCCAGCCCTTCTCAGCAGCTCTCAGTGACTTCTTCTAATCATTCTTTCAGGGATTGCTCTGACTCTAGTGCAACACCCTACACTTGGATTTTTTGAACCTCAATGAGGTTCTTCTGGGTCCACTTCTCAGGTTTGTCCAGGCTCTCCTGGATGGCATTCCCATCTTCCAGGTATGTCAACTGCTTCAGCTTCATGTTACCTGCAAACTTGTCAAGGGTGCTCTCGATATCACCATCTATGCCATTGATACAGGCACTGAACCACCAGTCCCAAGAGAGAGTCCTGAGGGACAGCACTCATCCCCAGCCTCCACCTACACATAGAGTCATTGACCACAACTCTCTGGCTGCATCCATCCATGAAATTAACGTCTCCTCAATTTGGAGATAAGGATGTTGTGTGAGACCATACCAAAGGCCTTGCAGAGGCCTAGATAGATGACCTCTATCGGCCTTCCCCTGTCAACTGCTGCTGTCACTCAATCATAGAAGATCACCAGCCTGCTCAGACAATAGGTCAAATCCTTCAAGATAAACCTGCTCCAGTGTGGCTGTTGTGGATATCTGCTTCATCACCATGGAACACCTCCTGCTCCTTCAGCCTTGGACTTAACGCTGATGTTTTTCACAGTATTTCTTTCCCTATTCTCTCTCTTTGGTGTTCTATGCCCTTTTCAGAAAGATTTCTCAGAGGTGCCATAAGTGTGTCTGAGGGGCTCAGCTGTGTCCTGCTGATGGTCCCCTGGGACTGGCTGTGTACGGAATGGGACAGCCCCTGTCCTTCTCACTCAGAGGCCATGTCTGCAGCCACGGCTGACAACACCCAGGCACCAGCACCCAGCACAAGAAGCTCCTCAGTTTGGTTTTAGTTGTTTTGGTTTTTGATTGGCTTTTTTCCATGCTCAAAATGTATGTACCAAGCTTAGAAAACACTTGATCTTTTCATGTCTGCAAAAAACTGTTCTGTTTGAAACTGAGCTGTTAGCTTCATTATTTCCATTCATCATTTCCCTTCTATTTCTCTCTGTATACATCTTCCTGTTTCTATCTACAGCTTATGACAGTCATTATACTTGGAGGTGATTAGCAAGAACCCCAAATAATGTTTTTGCAAATCATGCATATTTACAGAAAGGTAACAAATATTGCAGAAAGCAGCTTGTGAACATGGGCAAGACACTTTTGAATGTCAACCATATAATTAATATCAAACTAACAAAAGCAATTATTATTTAACAGAGAAGTTTTCAGATGACATTGGGTTTATGCTAAGCCTCTCAAGTGACTTCAAGCTACCACTCGAACCAGATGAGCTTTGAAATTGTCCCCTATTTTACAAAGCACCACCATGAGGAAGCTCAAGTTACTAACAGAACTAAACCAAAAATGATGTGTGAGAACAATTGCCACCCTAGGAATAAAACATTAATAAGAAGAGAAATAAAAATAGACAAACTAGATATTTGATTTCAACAATATTCCACAAAACAATTTCCAGGATTTCAGACTTACCGGGTCAACTTCCAATGTATCAATTTGTCCACATCTATAACTTTGCTAATATAAAATGGTGAAAGCAAAGTAAGCATCCCCACAAGAACATAAAATACAGCTCCTGAAAGCCTGTTTTTAGAGTTTTGTCAGAAGATGTAATTACGCTTCTCATTTTCTATTTTCCTCTGTATTTTGAGGTTCTTGGCAAAGTTAGGTGGCGAATATTCGCCTTCCTAAAAAACAATTTATAAATTATATTATTAATACTCCCCTTTTCATTCTTGGAGAGGTATCATACACAGTGCTGAGTATTTGGAGGACTGAACAAAGCAAGCAATATTATTTTGAAATTTTTAAAAAAAAAAAAAAAGACATTTCTATTGAATTATTAGAAGACATTTTAGAATATTAGAATATTTTTATTATTATGATCCGCTTATACCAACTCAGCATGCATTTCTTAAAATGTTAATTTCAAAAATTCCCCTTTTCTTCTAGGTGTTTGAAGGCTGTGTAATCCTGAATGTATACTGCTGACTGTATTTTGAGCAGCTATTTAGTCATGTGCTTTTATTGCTATATTTATTCTTTTAAATGATCGGACTGTGAAACATCCTTTCTCTGTATTTAACAACAAGGGTTCAAATATACAGCAAAATAAAAACAGAAATATAATTTGAATTTCTTTTCTTTGAAACATCAGGCATATGGAGCTTTTTCTATATTACTTTTCCGTTATTTATGAAAAGTTTTGATAATAAGTTGTTAATAGAGTTTTCTGTTACTTACACTGATATCTTCCAAATCTAATCTATTCAGGATGACATTGTTCCTCTTCCAGATAATGGGAGGTCTCAGTGTTCCCTGGATGGCACAACTTAAGACAGCACTTTGTCCCACTGTTGCTGCAGTGGTACTTATTTTTTGATCTTCAGGTAGACTCAGCTGAACTACATCTGCAAGAGACGTATTGTTTGTAAGATCAATTAGCAGGCAGTTTCATACAGTTAATTAGCATGCAATTTTTGTACACTGGTAATTTAAGGATTTTAAATGGAATGAAAGTAAAAAGAACTTCAAAAAACCACAGGATGTTATGTTCAGAGGATTTCAAATAAAGGTCAGTATGACATTTCAATTACATTGACTGACAAGTATCATGTTGTAAGAAGAAGTATCTAAAGTGAAAATGAATTTCAGAGGTGAGACTGTAATACACATGATGGTGTATCCAAAGTCAGACATTGGAAGTTATCTGACAGTTAATGCCAGTGCCATGGAGTAGCCAGAACCTTCAATCTATTCTTTTCATACTAACTAATAGTTTATCGCTAGTCAATCCTTAAAATATCTTTTAAAAAATTGTGATAGGAGTCCAGACTTTGATTCTTTCTACACTTATCTATGTACTAAATAGCCCCAATATCAACAGAAGGCCACTTCATTTCTATATCCAAGTACTCATTTGGATGTTTGCCTAAAAAAGGAGTGACACATATCAAAATGATGACACTGTATATCCCTTCCCTCTTGCATAACTGCCTTAGGTTACAGGCTGATCAGCTGAGAGTTAGCTTTTTTGTTTGGGGTGTGCCCAAACATAATGTATCAAAATTCTATATTTGTAAGGATTTTCTCATAGTAGACAAAAGAACTATATAAGAATTGAAGATCATCCAAATAGTAATCTTTCCACTCAGCTGCTAAAGTATGAAAAATCTCCACATCTTTTAGTTTTCATTCTTTAAGTAAACTGCAAAAGACATTATGTATCTATTATTTTTTAATTAACAAAATACTTTCATGTAAAAGAGACATTAATATTTTCATTTCAACAGAGCAGAAATCTATAAGGAAACTAAGATCCTCTATAGATTCTTTTCCTCATAAAAGCTTCATAAAAGCAATATTGCATAACTAACACTTCCTTCAAACATCCTCAAAGCACAAGCATTAGAAAAGCATATTAACATCCTCAGGAAAGTAAGCTTTGTTGTTCAATAATTAAACTCAACTTTTCAAAAATATTAATTTTATATTTAGATCCAAAGAGCACACACCCTGATTCTTTCCTTTTTTAGAAGGAATGCTCTATGACTCAAAATGAAAGTGACAGTGCCCACCAGACATGCCCAAATCAGATCGACCTGTTTTAACTAGATGCATTTCCTGACACAGCATATTACACTAAGAAAAGGAATATGTATGAATTAAATTGATTATTCTGCTATTTACCATAGTTTTTTAAACCTGCTGCATCCCCAGAAGCACTTCAGCTTCTGTGTTACAGGAGATGATTCTTCAGTGACACTATTATGCAGACTTACTGAGAGATAACTGCATGGTTACTGAATGATTCAAAAATGGTAGCCAACAAATAGTACACATATTTTGCCTCTTCATGGAGTTCACTATGCAAATATCTCAAAAGGCAGATAAGTAGTCTGATATTACATTTTTAACTGGGCAATTATCTGT
Organism: Formicarius rufipectus; assembly: GCA_013399695.1. NCBI lineage: Eukaryota > Metazoa > Chordata > Aves > Passeriformes > Formicariidae > Formicarius > Formicarius rufipectus. The sequence continues at coordinate 141,542 of VXAU01000866.1, read as the reverse complement.
ATTTTTGAAGTAATTATTCGTTATAGGAAAACATGAAGTAATGATCATGAAATCAGCTGATCCTCTATGAAAACTGCTAAGCTTCACATGATAAACTGACACAGACAATTAGAATTCTACAACATATCAAAGTCTTTTTTTCAATTAACTATAATATTAATATGGATGCCTGTATACAGGAGGCCAGTCACTATTATGATTAGAGCACAACACTGGAAAGGAGAACACCTATCAGATGTAAAACTTAACAGCTACTTCATTGGTAAAGATAATATTCTGAAATCAAAATTAACACTAACGGTTCAACCGCCTTTTTTTAAACTGCCTTGTTAATAGCAATAATAATCTTAACAATAATAATGATGATGATGATGTATGAGAACACTAATTTTGCCACATGAATTCCCTAAGAATTACTCTACAAATTCTCAGTTTCCAATACAATATATTTAGATGCCATTTACAACAGCTATCTCATGCTTATATTGTAACAAAACAACCAAAGGCAAAATTTTGCAAAATTAACAAAGAGTTGTACTACCTGGAACTGTTCAATGTTCTGATGTTACATATTTCTTAAAAATTATGAAAAACTCTACACTAATAAATGCACTAGAATCACTGCTTTCCCACAAAATACTGAACAACATTTATGTAAAAAACCCTTCAGATATTATAAAATTACATATATTTGAAATCACTATTTCCTAGGAAAAAAATTATATAAGTTACAGTATAGCTTTTCTTATTTTCTAAGGTGGAAACTACTGTATATGTTTTCTCCTTCTTGGGGGAAAAAAAAGTACCCGCCAACCCCAAAAGCCATAAGGTTACAGGGCAGTACCAGGTGCAGAGCTCGAATTCCTGTCTGCAGACAGGGTGATAAAGGCAAACACTGCTGGGGGTGGAAGGGGTGTGGTTTGTGCGAAAAGCTCTCATATGCACAGAGTACCACCTCTCTGAGTTCGGGCTCCACCACTTTCCTGGTTCTGAAAGCAAATATGTTTTTGACAGCTAATGGTGTCCTGTCACTGAGAGATATCCCCAAATAGGATGACTGGTAGTTTTGTATCCATGTTGCCATTGTAGATCAATAATAATTACACGAAGTTTAGTCACACATACTTTGGTTATTAAATTTTAAATTGAAAAATCACAGTAAAGGTTTAGAAAAATTGCAAGTGAAATGAATTCTGTTTACTGACGCCATCACCAAGCGAGAAAAAAAGTAAATGTGGATATTGTTGGTTACAGAGCACTAATATTATATATAAGTAGCCATAGGTATTACCTTTACTAGTTGCCATTATCCATCTACTGTGGTACACAGAATTAGTGAGCTTGTTTGTAACTCCTCCAGATGCAATATCAATCTGACATGCATGCCTTATTCTTAATTACAAAAGTTACTATATACATTATTTCAGATAAAGGAGAGAAATGAAAAACAAACAAACCAAAACAAACAAAAACCCAAACAAACAAAAAAACACCCATAAACAACAACAAAACCCCACAAAACAACCAAACAAACAAAACCCCAAACCAAACAAAACAAAAAACCAAACAAAACCCCAGAACCAACCAAACAAAAAGCAAACAAACAAACAAACAACAACAACAAAAAACAAAACAAAAAAAAAACAAAACCCAAAAATTTAAATAAAAGGTAGAAGTACAGTTAGGAGATGAAGAGAGCAGACAACTGCATAAAAGTATCTGGTTGGAAATAATATAAAATGCGGAGATTATAAAATATGACAAAAGGGGTGTAAGCTATTGGGAAGACATTTTAAAACTTTAACACTGACCAGGGAAAAGGATCTCTTCCTGAAGAGGCTAAAAAGTATCCAAGATTTTAAAAAAACAAAATCACAAAAAAACCCCACCAAAAAAACCCCCAAAAAACCAACAAAACAACACAAACAAAACCCCCAAAACCAAACAAAAAACACAAAAACAAGCAAACAAAAAATAAACCAAGCAAGTAAACCAAATCAAGACTAATTATTTAGATATAAGACATTCCTGCATTGGTTGAGGAATGCATGTTATATGGTTGAAAGGGTTTGACAAATTCCCCGGCTGTTGCAACCATTCTGCAAACTCCCCTACACCTCATCCTGTTTAATGGTCCTGAGCCAAGTTCTTCTGCATCCTATCACCATACTTTTCACTACTGAAGTTATCACTGTACTTCATCCAGCCTGAATTCAACCTTCTTGAAAACACATGAGAGAAAACTGTACACAATATTTAGAATTAACGAAGTGCAATGTGTCAACTAATCCATATCTCTTCCTGAAGGACTTCAGTCAATATGTCTGTGGAATACAATTGCCATTTTCATACTGATCTCACCTGGTTCCTCACTGGTCCCCTTTGAATGGCAGGTCTACACAACTTTCTCCTACTCTGCTATTTTTAGATTTCTTCTTGATTTAAAATATAATTTCTTACTGTTAATCAAGTATAAGATCTTGCATTTTGTAGCATTAATTTTCATATCACTTTTAATGTGTCAGACTTCCCCAAGCATTAAATAAGTTTGTTTCCCAGGTGGTCTCTGAAGAACTTCAATAATAGCTCCTTCTCAAAGTGATATATTCCCAATTCATTGAACTTATATCATCTCCCTTTCAGCCATCTCTTTATTCATTCTGTCATTACTAACTCCTAGGGTTTTAGTTGACTAAACAGATTCTAATGTGTAATCATACCAAGTGCTTTACTGAAAAATATGAAAGCACTTCTTTTTTCATTACTTCTCTTTAGTTATCTAGACTCTGTGTTATAGACCTCCTTCTGCAAGTCCTTCAGTTAAAATTAGATCAAATTAAGAACAGACTTTCCATTATAAATTTCTAAATACTTTCTAATATAAATATATTTCTGGCCTCTTACTAAAATATCTTAAATGCTTACTGAAATCAAATGCAAAATGACATCACATGAATCAATAAATGACATTAATAATTATCAGAGACCTTTTGATTTTGGAACTTTGCTTTGTCTTGCAATGTTATATCATCATTACTATATACACTATTGTTACTTTTAAGTTTAAAGTTCATCTCTGTTACATGTCCCACAGACAGCAATATTTGGAAGATTCAGACAATGCATTCAGATAGCTTTCCCTAAGTAGCTTACAATCTAAAAGGCATGAAGACAAACACAGGGAATGTGTTCTCATATAAACTTTTAGTTCCACATGCAGCATTCTTTAGAAAATGCTTTAAAATTTATCAACCAATACAAACAAAAGTGGGTAAGCATAAGTAACTTTGAGGAAGGTATTACAATACCACAAATGATGATCAATTAGCATAGAGTGTAAGTGCTTCAGTTTACTCAGTTTGACCAGTATTTAGTAAATAAACTGAGAAAGGCAAGCAAAAGAAGTTTTTAAAGCTGGTATTTTGCAAAAATATCTCTACAGCAATAAGAATAAATTAATAATGGAACCTTAATTTAAGAATTATTTTTTCAAGAATCATATATCTTGGGTTGTAATTCTAAGTTAAGCTATATCAATATTCTTATAAGTCAACAGATACAATGATACCATTGCACTTTTAAAACAAAGCAGGGAGGTAGGATTCTGTTAGGAAAAAGATAGTAATAGCTGTGCAGTTTGACCAACCCTTCTGTTTACTTAATCTTAAGTACATTGGGTCAATGCACATAACATGGAACATTTTGATGCTTTAAGTTTAGTACATTTATGAAAAGAGTTGATATACTTGGATTTGAGTTTTCTGAAGAAGATAAAGAATAGATAGTAGAAGCTGGGCTAGTTAAGTTCTTTCCCTATACCTGAAAATAAAACCCTCTAATCTTCAATTCCTTTAATTGCCCAGAATAGTCTGTAGGGGTCTGAACACAATCAAAAAACTAATTTGCAATCTTAGAACACCAAATCAAGGTACTAGAAAGAGAAACATTGAAGTGTATGAAATTCATTGAGACTAAGCCATTCCTTACTGTACCAGGATGAGTAAACAGCCATGATATCACTCTGACTTAAAGGTTTTGAAACCTAAAATGTATGAGTAGATGTTAAATTTGTAGTTTATGTATCACTTTATAATTGATTATATTTTAAAGGGGAAAGATCTTAGTCAACTATAGACTACTTGGGTTAATTCCATTAACATATGTGCAATTTGAACCATCTTTACTTTCATAAGTTCTACGTATTTATTCACAGCAGCCACAAAGCACTCTTCAGAGTCTAAACTGTTGAATATTATGCCAAATGGTAGCCACTACTTAAAATTAAGACCACATCAGGTCTGTAATTACATAGTTTGCCTATTTCAAACTTAACTTAAAATAAAACATCTTTTAAAACCAAGCAAAGTATTTTGTCCATGAACTACAGTAACATCTCTACTCGATGGATAACAATATTTGATGGCTTGAATCAGCTGAAATGAAGCTAGGTAATGTGCCTTTTCCTCTTCTGGCACTGATCCCACTTTCCTCAAAATGAGATAACAAAGCTTTTTCATCAGTGTCATTTTACTGTTCTTCTACAGCAATTTTAAAATCAGCACACATCACCATTAGCATGACTAATTTTGTCATTTTCTGCTATGTCTTCTGCTTTGAACTTGTTGTAAACATATTATTCACATATTTAGTAGAATGTTTCAGTATAAAAAGTAACAGAACATGGTTCATGAGTGGCTGCTCTCTAGGGTCTTATGCTAGCAAAGAAGTCCTTCTGTTCCCAAAATAATTTAACAGAACACACATAAACAAGGAGAAAAAAAAATAAAAAAGGCATAAAAGACATTTTCATAACTGCTTAATGTTTTAGCTACAGAGCTTGGATTAAAATTCAAGTCTTGTTTTCAGCCTTATGCTGAGGGTAGCAGAGGATTCTAGTTCTGTGTTACAGCAATATGGCTGTTACTCAAAACTGAAAGCTCTTACCATTATAATTATTACTTATTCATGTCTTGTCTTTGCTGACAAGAGACTTGAAGAAGTTTTGTTTGTTTTTTTTTAAATTATAATATTGTAATAGCCCATGATTTTAGGAAGGCCTGTACAAACCAATTTCATAAGAAAATTATCAGAAATAATGAAAGAAAACAAAATCATTTTTGTGTTTATTTAGAGTTCTAGTCAACGAGATTTAATGAAGAGGGATCGATAGGTCATCCTAGGAAATGTTTATTTTATGAACTTACAGCTTTTCTGAAAGACAAATGTGAAGCTAACATTGTTTCTGTTTCCACTAAAAAGACTAAAGTATCTTTTTATTCAAATAACTAGAAACATTAATAATACTTGAGGTTTTAGAAGTGCAAAGGATAAAGTAGAATACGTTAGCTGACCTCTTGCTTCAGTGAACTTAGCATCAAATTCCTCTAATATTGAAACAGCTTTCATCTTTGATTTTCTTAGAGTCAAAAATGGTTATAATAAGCAAATATCTTGTAAGAAAATTCTTTAAAATCACCTGAAGTAAATCAAATTACTAAATGAATTATAGATGATTATATCTTACAAAGGTTTCCAGATGTACACACTAATAAAGTTCTTACTATTGAAGCAAAGTCTATATGTTTTAATGGTTCTTTGAGGTAGTAAACATGAAAGTGAGCTGTAAGTAACTCAAGGACTTTATGAGACTGAGAACTTAAGCAATGAAATGGTAGACAAATTAAACAGGAGGGAAAGCATTAAACAACAGCAAAAGCAACAGTTTTATCAACTCTGTCCTCTCCAGCAGAGAAAAACTCAAATCAGTGACTAGGAATTCTTTGGAAAGGAACTAAATGCAAACAAAAATCCACATAATTTTGGTCTATGATTTGTCCACATGAATACCATATGCAGCTCTGTGTCCTCTGCAAAGTAGGTAAAAGCTCAGAGAAAAGACAGTAATGATAAAGATATGAAGCAGTTTAAATACAAAAGAAATATCAGATAGGCTTCAATTTTTATTTTACAAAACAAATGATGCATAGAGCTTTGGTAGAATTCAACAAAACAATGGCTGTCATGGAAAAGCTGGATAAAGTATTGCTGACTTATTGTTTCTTCTAAGACTCAAAAGCCATCAAAATAAGTAAGTGGGAGGCCAGGTTCAAAATGAAGGACAATAGTTTTCATGTTGGAAGCAAAGGATTTGAAGAAGAAAAACAAACAAACAAAAACCCAAACTTTTCCAAAGGTTTTTGTGATTTTCAGAAGCTTACATGTACAGGAAGAGATTACACAAACACTTGGGAGAGTAAGAACAAATTATAATGATATGAGTCTTATGTTTCTCTAGATAACAACTTAAGTTCACATGGAGAGAAAGCACTGGACTAGCTGGACCTGGGACCAACATGGCAATTTTTATAGTGTTAAGGCATATTTCTGAATTTTCCATGGAAATCACCCAGAAAATGTTACTTCTAAGTTTTCTTTAAAGAAAGAAAGCTTCTATAAGTTCATTAAGTAAATTAAGAGAACGTAATTTAAGGCATTTTAGCATTTTTAATGGAAAAAGTAAATTAACTGCAATGCAGTTGAATTAATAAACAGTGTGCACTACTTCCTGAAAATAATTTTACCCTCCTGGTATTTTTAGGATTCCTCTGAATGTCATTGCTCACATACTACAAATGATTTAGGTTTTTAAAAATGTTTATGATGGCAATCATTATGAAAATCAGCGATAATCACTTTCTGTTAATTTCAAATTCACAAACTGATAAAGCTAAGGAAAATTTCAGTTTTCATCATGTATGTATTTCAAATTTAATTCTTACTTCAATTAAATGAGTTGCACTTGCTGTGTCCATTGAATCAAACTCCTCCCCAGGACCTTGGTTTTCTCCCAAATCTGCACAGTCCAAAACACTCAACAGGACTCAAGTTATAAAGAAGGGCAGCATGTCCTATTATGATTAACTGAAGTCTTTATAAAAATCAATAAAGCATATACTCTCACTTGTTCTTCAGGGCATTAGGATCATTAAAAAATAGTTCAGAAGCACAGTTCATGGACATATGAGGAGTCATTGATTGTTTAAGTCTCCTTTGTCATTAAATACAGAAGCAGAATGTGTTCCATGAAGCTGTGGGCTACACATCATTGAATGCATCATTCAAGATCAGAATTACCAGAAGTGCAGCAGCACTGAATGAGAATCCAAATGCATTACTGGGGGTTCTCAAGTGACAATTGTGTTATGGTTACTTTGTATCAAACCTGAACCAGATTGGACAGCTGGAGAATTACTTAATGGAGACGAAATATAAGAAATAAGGAACCTGTAAAGATATGTCACTCAAATCTAGCTAAAGTTATTTTGGAAAATATAGACAAATCTCTGTATGTAGTAGTTTTTGCCTAATATTCTTGTATCAGTACTACAGGAATTAGTATTTCTAATACCTTTAGCCTGAGCCTGTTTTGAAAAGTGTCACTACTACATATGTTAACAATATTTACAGTAGTGCAGATAAAGGGTTCACCCTACAGACTGTGTTGTTATAAGAACCCTTTGAAGTTGCAGAGGCCATTCAATTGTTATGAGAACTCTTTCAACCTAGAGGAAAACACAGGTCAAGAAATCCAACTCCTGATCTATATGGCTTCAAAGTATTATGTTGCAGAGATCACTAATCTACTCCCATAATGTCAACAGCCTGTTTCTCAGAGACTATTAGGGATAAACAAAAGAACACAAACATTGTATATCCTGTTTGACAGACTAGTTCTTTCTCCTTATGAAGAAGAATGGAATTCCAGATTTTCTGCATTTACATCTCTTGAAGAGACAGCAAACAAAGTGGTAAATAATAAGTCTCTCTCTCTCCTGTTTTTACTACCATCTCAGCAGACTGAAACTGCCTGCCCAACCTTAACATATCCTCTCAGTATGTTCTATAACCGATTTCATGCTCCACTCAATGAATCCTAAGGGAAATTTCAAAGTTATTGTGGTGGGTTAAAATTTGATTTGATGCATGTTACTGGAATTGCTGATGTGAAACTAGTCAGATATGGTACCTGAGGTTTATGTGTATATATAAACTCACAACTTTTATAAACTCAGTATTCCAAGTTAGACAATAATATCTTTCTAGCCAATAAAGTTGGTGCAAAAGTTAAAGTATGTTTAGAAAAGAATCTCAGAGTAAATGAAATATTAATTTCCCAATAACCTACTGCCATTTTGAGATTTAGATCCTATTTTAAAATTACAGAAACTGCAGCAGTCCAGATAAGAAGTCCTCTGAGCTAAAATGGTACATCGCTGTTTAAGAAAATATGCCAGATTGCCTATTCCAATCATACCTGTCATGATACATGATGGTATCACACCCACATCTAGGATGTCTTCTCTATCTGATCATTTGTATGGACACATATGAATAATGACTGTGCATCCATAGCATTGCAACATTTTCTGATACATTTTCTCAGACAGAGCTGTTCTTGCAGTGATAGTTACTTTTTAAAAATCCATTGAAATGTCTTTTTTATTATTATTATTTTAAGATAAAATGAGAGCATATGCTAAAAATGACCTGTGCAAAAATAAAGCAAAACCAAGAATCTAGCAGATCATAGAGCAATATAAGTATACATACTCATATAAATGAGGTTCATTAGAATTTCAAAAAACCTCATAGACTTGCAACCAGTTTCCTAATTTAGTGTTCAACACTTTACACTTGTATCCACTGTAAATTCAGCAGAGAATGAGTTTGTTCAGAATATGTTCAGAACATGTTTGTTCAGAACATGGAGACTAAGTTGACTCTCCACAACATTGACATTGTCAGTCAAAAAAATACTGCGTACCCTTGAGTTTTAGATGTTTTCTTTGAAATAGAAAAACAGTTCTTGTTATGCTAGCATGTTGTTAATAACTGTTGCAGAGTTAAACTGAAATTGTCAGTTTTTGAAAACAATAACAGCAGAAAGCAAGATTATCAAGAATTGATGCAACATTGATGGAGTGTTAAATTTAGTCTCAGAACTTCAGATCTTCCAGAATTGTTGTGCCAAGTCTTTGCAATGGTGCTGAGAAAGGTATTTAAGAAAGATGTATAAAGGAGAAAAAAATGTAGAAGAGGGAGAGAAAAAGGCATATTTGAAAATAATAATAATAAAAAAAAATACTAACTGAAAAAATTTGGAACTTAGATTGAAAGAATTTTCCCATGTTGTTATTAACATGGCCTATCCTATGTCTTCTTGGGAAACAACATTGTTCATTTTTGCCAAATGTAATGCACCATTTCCAGAACACCACTCGGGTTTTGCTTATAACACTGCATTAACACCAACATGCACACAAGTTTCTGAAAATCTTTAATTTGATACTTATAAGCATCCTGTCATCTTCTGTGCATTTCACCAACCTCTTTGTGACATGTTTCTGTACACTAGAAATTATCTACACTAGAAATAGATATTTTTAAAATATATTTTAACACTTTTTCTTGTAGATTCTGGAAATGCTGACTACTACAGTGACAGAACATATGGGAGAAAGTAAAGAAAGGTATGATTGCTTTCTACAGTCACTGTAAATATAGTCTTTAGATTCTGAAAAACAGAGGACGGTACCTGAAGGCCTAAACTGGATTTGCAATTGATCTTGTATCATGGCCACATATGTGATTGCACAGATATTCCTGTCTTCAGATTATATTTAGGGCAGAAAACGTTTAAATGAAAGTGCTTACTTTGTCTCCTTATATTTCTTCAGTTAAATGTCAGTGTGCTTTCATTTGTTTAACAAAAAGAAAAAAAAAAGAATTATCAACAACATTGCATTTATTCATTTGAGTTTTGGGTTATTTATAAATTTTGTAGCTTACTTTTCAGTTTTGAAATTATGTAGACATAAAGGAATTCTGCTGAAGAAAGCACCGAATGTTTCTCTGCTGTACCAGAATCTGTAATGATTGGCAACAAACACTTAAGAGTGAAAAAGAACTGCAAAGAGGCCAGAACAAGCTACAGATTTCCACAACTGGAATATACTTGCAACTGTGAGCAGCCTAAGTAATACTTCAAAATAGCCCAACTAAAGTGGAATACATCAAGGTAGATAATACTCTTAAAACCAGGATAGTTTTCCCCATGGAAATGCTTCAAAAATACTTCTTATTTGATGTCATCTGTTCTACTCAAAAGACAAAAAAGTACTTTTCAATAACAGCTTCAAAAAACATTCCTCTTTAGGAAAAAAAGTGAAAGAATATATGAAAATGGCACTTCATAGAAAGAAAACAAGGACGTTAACATCCAATGATCTCAGTGTTTATCTGCAAATCAATAATCACACAAAAAATGCCTATTCTATTTGTAAGTATACACAACCTTACACAGAATGTTATATTTAAAATTAGTATTTTGACACTTTCTCTGATCTACTTCCATTTAAAAAAAAATTGTTAATAAATCTTTGCTTTTTCTTCTAGCTGCTTTCCCTACAGATAATCACTACATGGAACCTCAGATGCATTTAGAATAGTCTCTGTTTTTTTCTTTCCCTCTTCCCACTCTTTCCTTTAATCTCCTCTTATTCTCATCTGCTTTTATTTCTCCTGGCCCTTTTCCTCTGTTTCTCTACATCTCTACTCCTATCCACTGATCCTGTTAGTTCTTCTTGTCCCTTCTTAAATATATTCAGATATACTGTTTATGCAATAACTCTAAATACTGAAATGAGCATCAGTTCATTTCTGTTACATCTGGCATTCTGTTACATCTTATTTGGCTTCATCACTGGGTGAGATGGGGAGGGTTTATGGTTATGCCATGGCTTGGCAGCACAATTTAGTCACAATCTAGTGTGCTAACATGTCAGAATTAGCAGGAATGCATTCTTACCACCTCCTGCCTGAATTCTGGGCAATTTGCATGTATTTCCAAATGCACACCTCCTCACATATGGGAAGACAGGAGCTGTAATACTCCAGTAAGTATGCTAATCTGAACAACAGGGAGATCATGCCAGTGAGCACTTATCTCAGATATTTTGTTCAGATTTAGATCTTAACCTAAACAGTAGAAAACACTTCAGAAAATACTACCAGACTACAATTTTCTGTCAGAATAGCAGAAGTATATACAATTAAGTATGGAAATATTAAACAGATTGTCATCTATTGCTACTGACCTTTCAGTTTCTTCCAAGATAAGAAAAGAGTTGTTTTCAAAAAACCACTGATCACAATTATATTAGTCAATATAAATTGATTCTAAAACCTGCTCAGAATCTTCCACTGGTGTATCAAATACATAACAATGTTTGTGATTATGTCTCTCCATGTGTATCCTGTAATCATCTGCTATGTACCCAGACACTGGGTCATCAAGTCTTTTAAACTTCTATAAAACAAAGATTATAGAAACCACTTCTTAGATCACTCTTTTCTGATCTTCCTGTGTCGCTTTTTGCCAAGATCTGGTACAGAATTCTGCTGTCTACAGTGTCAAGTCCTGACATCTCTGGAATACTCCCTTAGTTGATATATGAGCTTTCCCAGCATCTCATAAAAGACTGTGCAGTTTCACAGTTTATCTTCTCAGTCATGCATAGGACAAGCCAATGCATATTGCAGATGCAGATTTAAACTTTAAAATAAAGTTTTCACAAATTTCTAGAAAAGTTTTCTTTTTTTCAGCTTCACAGGACATCACCATTTACATTAGACTTTTGTCAGACCTCACATTTCTGGGAAAGAGACCTTTTCTTGGTCCTCTGTTATTCATCTGACAAAGAAGAGACCAAGTATTCTTCATAAGCTATATCAGCAGTGAAATTTAAATTAAAGTTCTGCCAAAAATTCAGTCACTATAAAACCAGTTTGTATTTAGGTTCTAACTTGGATCCTTGCAACATCTTTTAATTGGCAGGACCCTACAAAATTGCAGAGGTTGTAAAAGCTGTTGATTAGTGAGAATAAACTACTGGTAACAGACTTTCTTCCCCTAATGTTCACAAAGCTCTCAGTCATAATTTTGCCCTTACATTCTACTTGAATGGGCCATAACTGAATTTCATGTAGCAAATATGGCTCTAGCTAAATAATAATAGGGTTAAAAGTGATGTTGAAAAAAGCCATGAATTAAACAAACATTCCCACATTCAGGATTAATGCAAGTCTAAAAGATACTTTCTCACGCTGACACTTCAATTATCAGTTACATTCATTGACTAAAGTATTGATGATACTTTAAAACATCTGAAAAACTTTAAGGCAGATACAAATAATAAACTGTGATGACTACTTTCAAATAAAGACTTTTCAATTTGAAGAATGCACAAAAGGCAGATAAGTACCAACAAACATATGGGAGGATTATACATTTTCTAAATCCTCACAGGGAGTCTAATGAGGAATAAAGTTGATAATGATTCATTATAAGACCAATTAGAAATGTTTAGCACATGATCAGCACAAAGTTCACCCAGTATTAGAAATTAGAAATTATCAAAAAGGAACGCCATAAAGTTGAAAATAATGTTTTCTGTTGAAACAGTGGCACACATACTATTCATGATGTTATAATATAAAACTACTTGTTAATTTTTTGAGCTTTGAATAAATCCATTCAAATTGTGTCCATGGCAAATTCAAATACAGAATCTGGTAATGAGTGGATGATAGGTTTATAGAAAGGTTTTAAAAATACAATGTCAACGAATTTGCAGGCTGCAAATATAGACACAGGCAACTTCAACATTAGAGGACTTCCCTAGAGAGTGTGCACAGAACATGTTGCAGGGTAGACACATGAATTCAAGCTTGAACTTAAGCATCATATGAAATGATGAGCAATATGGTTAAAAAACCAGCAATAAACATCATTTACTTTAGCAAGGTTTTGATTCAGTCACTCGGAACACTGTTGGCCCCAGCTAGGGAAGTGTGGATAGCACGAGTGGAATGAAAGTATTTTACCGTACCTTCAAGGCTCAAAGGTCATGCTTATGGTCAGGATTTTACAAATCAAGGGTCAGTGCACTACCAGCAGTTTCAATATTGGGCTGATCCTGTTTTAATTGGTGACTCAGATGACAGGACAAAATGCACCCTCAGAAATCTTGCATCTGGCACCAAAGTCACAAGATCAGGAAGCATACTTCTCCAAGACTGCCCTTCAGAGGGATCTTTATAAGAAGAAGGAATGGGCTGACAAACTGTGAAATTCTACCTAGACAAATGACAGAGTAAGGTCAAGCAAAAGTATAGAGATTCAACTGGTTAGAAATCAGCTTTGCAGACAAGGATTCATGTAGACCACAATTTGAACATGAATAAAGAAAGGAGCCTGGCCAAGTGTCTGCCAGAATTCCCCTCTGACATGTTCTGCAATTCAGTAATCCCAGCTATGAAGCAGTCTGTGACAAATCTGAATTACTAATGGTAATGGTAAGGGTTGCAAAAGGCAAAGGTGATCCAGTTCATGTAGTCCAGTGGGATTTCTGAAAAGCTCTTAACAGTATCCCTCAAGTCTTCATCAAGAGCTTTGAAGACACAGCTACATGTTTTACAAAGTCTACCACCATGACTTCATGTTTCAGTGTGAGTCTAGGGAGCAGTAATACTGTCATCACATAATAAGGGCATGGGAAGTAAAGCAAAGAAAGGTTAAACTGTTCAAAGTGTTTGAGAAGCCTACATTCCCAACATGATATTGCTCTTTACCCAGAAACCATTTCATGTTCAAAATACAGCTTCAGTTTTCTTCAGCTTCATCTAAGAGTACTGAGAACATCTGTAAATTCATCCTTTATCCTGAACACGAGGAATAAGCAACCATGTCCAGCTAAACAATTAATCTAAATGGAATGAACTATTAGTTTGATGCATTACACTATTAGGAACTTTGATGCAAAAACAAAGGCAATTTTTCGACTTAAAAACACGTTTGTTTACCATTAGTTTTCTCTTTTTTTCTTACTGTAATTACCTGTCTTGTTCATAAAACACCTTTCAGCACCAATAATAAAAGATGCAAAATTTTTAACAGATAAAAGCCATTTTTGCACTATATTTAGGATTCATTCTCCATTCTCCTTATCAAATAAGACAGAAACCAAAGCATATGTGCAAATATAAGATTAAGATTTGCTTCATAGTGCAGTAGCAAAAAGTCAAGTAAAGTTGATACAAACTTCTTTAATTAATTATATTAAAAGGGTGATGTCAATAAAAAGCCACCATTTAGAAGTATTGAAAGTCCAGATTACATGGATTTAGATCTTCAGAGTGTACAAATCTCCAGATTCCAAGCTTCTAGTCCTTCTACAAGCATCATTCATTGTTTCTGCAGTGGACTCCACATTTATTTGGTGGCAGCCAAGAGAAATTATCAAGGATCATGGCTTTCAGTTTTAGGTTCTGAGGGAAGAGACTCTTCTACATCTTTTTGCTTAGAAAATTTCTTCAGCCTCTATCCATCATTGTATTAAAGCTTGCGTATTTTGTCTCTTCAGCAACACTTGTCACCAGTGCTGTCATTTACCTGCTTTCTAGTTACTGTCAAGGAAATTGAAATTAATGGCTATCTCACTGAATAACACATGATCTCAGAAAAACAGTAGTCAAATGCTCAAAGTGGATTCACTGTGGAGTATAAAGATATCCAAAATGTCTTGTTTAGTAAGCAGTAGCCTTTCCTACTGCAGATTGCTGCGCATTAGATCATGTAAACGTGTCACATTGACCAAAACTGAACTTTTTATCTAAAACAGTTTAAAGTTTACTCACCTATTTTAAATTAACCCACAGCATAAATATCCAATAATGTGTCTAAAATGTAATTAATATTTGCTATTCTTTATTTCTGTGGAATCTACTAAATCACTGGGAAGCAGAGGATGTAATGCTTCAACTATTATCAAATGTGATCTTTACAGTAGTCTGCAAAAATTTTGCTCCAAATACAAAAATTCCATAATTGTAAAAGTTTGGCATATTCCAAAGTACCATAAGGCAGACATGATCAGAGAATGCTTTCTTATTCTGTTTTTCAGATTAACAATTGAATAGTTAAAACAAACCTCAAAACATCTGTAAATTAGACCATCTGTTTGCAGTGCAGTCACAATGATGAACAAATTAAAAAATCATAACACTGTATTATTCCAAAATAGGGACAGAACGAAATTTTGTTAAGAGCTATACTTTTACTGTATATTGCAAACTACATATGTGACAATAAATTAATAAAAATGCTATTTGGGTAAGAACAGCCAGTAATGTGCACCAGGAATAACACACAATTAAAAAGACATCTAGTCCATTGCTCCTAATGTTTTCTGCTTTTCTCTTGAAAACAAATTTCACAGGAAGTTGACATTAGGTGTTCAATATAGCTTTCCTATCCAGAGAAAATAGAAGTGTTAATTCACTAAAGTAACACTGATAATTGTTTTTGACCTAATTTATTGTAGAATATGTTGTTGAATTTGTCTAAACAAAAAGAAAAAAATTTATGCAAAAATCAATTTATGTATGTTTGCTGTATTTGCATGACTGGTTCAAGTAAAAACATTTTATCTAAATGCTAGGAGTTAGACTAACTATTTTCAAGTAATTTTACTCATACAGATCCAAATTTAATGCTCCTGTTTATTGCAAATACAGATTATGAACATCAATACTGCATACTCGCAGTTACTGCAAATGAAACATTTTAAATGCGGTGGTTCAATCTATGAATTATTTCTGGAACTAGTCAATAGTGAAATGGAAATTTTAAGAGGAGAGCTGACAGCCTTGCTAATTCATAGTCTTATGCATGAAGCTTTCAGTTTATAATAATTTTCTAATTTTATTTACTGTATACCTTCTTTTCACTTTCAAATTTCAAAGATTTTTCCAAGAATAGTAATAGAATTTCTAAACATTTAAGATCTCTGGACTTGTCCTGAGTTTGCAATATTCCAATTTTGTAAAAACTCATCCAGTTCTGTCAGGAGAATGAGAGGACAGTATTCCAATATATTCTAAATTCAGGATTAAATTAGCTGAATTTCAAATGTAGCTAGAAAGCCTAAACCATAGCAGAACTACCATATTCCCATACATACAAAAAAGGAGTCCATGCAATGGTTACTCAATATTTCCCTAATATCTGCAGGCTAGAGTTATGAAGCAGCTCCTCACAAAAATCTTTAACAAACAAGTAAGTACAAATGAGAGCAGTTTTAGAATGACAGATTCTGAAAAAAAAAAAAATCTATCAACTGGTTGAAGTGACTATTGACATTTAGAGGGAAAAAGAAAGCAAGAAGAACTGAAGGTAGGCTCTGTTACATGGAAGTGCAGAGGTTGCTAACTTTTGTTATTTGCTGAGTAGTGTTTTGCTCCTCTTCAGAATAGGTGTTTGTGTAAAGGTCCATGACTTCATGTTGAACACAGTGATATAGTCCTAGAAAATGCACTGTGGGTATTCTACTCTCGGCTTTGCATACTTGGCATGTTTCCCTCTAAGATCAAATCAGGCAATGGGCTATGCATCTAAGATCAGTACAAAGGTTAAAGGACAACCTAAAGACTGACTGGATTAAGCTATGACTCTTAGCACCTTCATCTTGTACACTGCAGTCATACTCATAGTATTTTCTGATCTACCTTTTCACTAACAATGGGCATTAGATGTTATCATGGGTTGTGAAATCCTCTTCTCCTTTGAAANACTTTCAAATTTCAAAGATTTTTCCAAGAATAGTAATAGAATTTCTAAACATTTAAGATCTCTGGACTTGTCCTGAGTTTGCAATATTCCAATTTTGTAAAAACTCATCCAGTTCTGTCAGGAGAATGAGAGGACAGTATTCCAATATATTCTAAATTCAGGATTAAATTAGCTGAATTTCAAATGTAGCTAGAAAGCCTAAACCATAGCAGAACTACCATATTCCCATACATACAAAAAAGGAGTCCATGCAATGGTTACTCAATATTTCCCTAATATCTGCAGGCTAGAGTTATGAAGCAGCTCCTCACAAAAATCTTTAACAAACAAGTAAGTACAAATGAGAGCAGTTTTAGAATGACAGATTCTGAAAAAAAAAAAAATCTATCAACTGGTTGAAGTGACTATTGACATTTAGAGGGAAAAAGAAAGCAAGAAGAACTGAAGGTAGGCTCTGTTACATGGAAGTGCAGAGGTTGCTAACTTTTGTTATTTGCTGAGTAGTGTTTTGNTGATCTACCTTTTCACTAACAATGGGCATTAGATGTTATCATGGGTTGTGAAATCCTCTTCTCCTTTGAAATAATCTCACTTCTTCAGGTCTCTTCTGAAGCAAAGTCACCAGTGGAGTTCCACCTGGACACCTTGTTTAACAAAATTCAGGAGAAATGGTATGAAAATAAAGTGATAAATTTTTCTGGGACAGAATTTATGGAAAATAACTAATCTGGTAGTTTAGATAGCAAACATAAAATCTAGTTAATATGAAGACCTTACTTATGATACTTGTATGCCAAATTCAATATATTTAATTCGGTATTCAAAATACTACATGAAGGAAATAAAATTAAAAAAAAATGTCAAACCTTGTTCACAGAGTGGTGGGGTCTAAACTAGTTATCATTGCTTAGGTATGAGACCTTTAGAGTGTATTTTTCAGTTTTATGAAAACAGGTATTCAGTCCTGACAATATATGACAATAAGAGGAATTATTAGGCAAAGACTGGTACTCAAAAAGAAAAACCGCCATATAAATCCACCTTGTATGAACTTTTTGTTCCTCCCTCTGTAAAAGAACTAGTCATAAAACTTGAAAAAGAACAAAAAAATGCAACAAGAATGACCAAAGATGTGGGAGCTTTTCCATACAAGCAACTATTAAATGACTGGGGGTTGACAGCTACAAAGATATGTCAGAAGCTTAAGGGAAAAGAAAAAAATAAACGTGCTTCAGAGACTAGAAATATAGAAAAGTTGTTTATTGCTTTTTATCCTGCAAGAGCTAAATAAACTAAACAGGTGTTGTGCACAATGAAGAAATAAGGATAGCACTTGTATCCAGGACACATTGTGAATGCCTCTGAAACAGAAGTTTGTAGACACTAATTTCACATGTGTTAAAGTAATGAAATCTGTGAGTGAGGCATCCGTCAAGAGCTATTAAAAAGAAGCGGTCTCCAAGATAAAAATCACTAAAGAGAAAGTGTATTAGAGGAATCTTACATGCTTTTGCTCCTTTTGCAATCTTCCCCAAGCACTCTAAGAACAAAGATACTGCACTAGATGTACATTTGTTTTAACCCAGAGAAGTTGTTAACATGTATATGTTGTTACTAAAAGTAGACATTAACTTGACAATTCATAAGCAAGAACACATTAATCTTTGTTTAGCATCAACTATTTCTTAAATAGAGAGTTCAGCAAGTTTTAAAACACTCTAACTACTGCCTTCAACAAATACATCTCTGCCACGTCTCAGTTAGGAAGAAATATCATCATAATGCAGAACAATTTTATTTTTTTTTTAAAATGACAATTTCTCCTATCATTTATTCACGGCAGAGTGGCAACCAGATGAATTGTTTCAATCCCTACCATCTTTGGCAATCAGGTTCCCAGTTCTTAGACTAAATAGCTACATAGAGAAGGCTTATGTTGTTTTGCTCTCCTCTAGGTTTTCACTATTCTGCATCATTTTTTAAACACGATTTGACACAATATTGCACTGTGTATACCTCTGCTTCATAGCCTTTGTATGACACCTTCTTTTTTACTACAGTCAAAGGTGCATTTCCATATAAATCACTTGCTAACCAACTTAATATGAGATTGGACAATCTGTAAGCATGATTTGTTTAGAAAACCAGCTTGCGAATCTATTGACAATTTAATTCTGTATACAACACAGGCACAGGGCAATTTGGCAGCCTATTTCCTTATTTTCTTTGGTAGAAAATGTTCAGGTTCTTTGCTGGAGATTGGGGAGAAGAGTGGAGTTTTGTTTGGGTATGTTTTTTCTTTAACAGCATCTATAAAACATTTGGATAATTGCCCACATGTTTTTAGGCTGTAGACAAAACCAGAGAATCATTTAGGTTGAAAAAGACTTATAAGATGTCCAACTGTTAATCCNTGAGGAGAGTGGATTTAGTAGTGCCCAGTCATTTCTCCTTATGTACTGATAATATTTTCTATTTCTGCCCTCTGCCCCACTCCCATTATGGAGAAATAGAGCTTCTTTTAAAATGGATGGTAAAGGAAACTAATTATAAATTGTTATTTTAAATTTGCCTTGAAATTTTCCTCACAATTTCTGCATAAAGGAGTTTGTGGATGTTGGGGTATCAGTCACAGCCTAATCTTACAGGGACACTGCTTTGCAGAGATGAAAATATCCTCAGAATTAGCAATATAACAAAACAGTTGTAACAATGCCATAACTCACCACAGATAACTGATTCCTGTGAAATAACAGACCAATTACTTTGGGACTTTGTTAACGATAACCAGATATGTGTAATTATTTAGTGTTTACTTTTCCCTCAGCGTTGTGTCATCCTCCATAACAATGAAATGAACTCACTGAAAGACAGGTAATACTTTATTTATAGGCATTGGGAGCCAGTAACTAATGTTAGGCAAGTCAACCTCTACCAATCCTCTTCTCTGAAACAAAACTACTATAACTAAGGTGTTTGGTTCCAGTCTTCATCCTCTGCAATCCTGGATTTCACAGTGCTATCTCTAGCAACCTACATCACTGAAGCACACAAAAGCTCCCAAGTAAATGCACTGATGAGATTAGAGATCAGCAGAACTCAAGGTTCATAAGCAAAATCCCCTAATTTCTCCAGTATGTTATGATACCCAAACACTCTGTGAAATAATAGTTTAATTTACTCATGCAAACCTATTGTGGCTTTAAACTTGTTACTTGATTCCTCCAAAACATGAAGAAACATCTTTTGGCAGCTGGTCTTAGTAAAAGCTCAAATTCTAAATTGAAAGAAATCCAATTCATTTATTTAGCATCACCATGTATTCATGCTTTTTTAGTGTTCCTATTCTAACTATATGGCCTTAAAAAAAGTAGCTTTTTCCACACTTAATTGACTTGTTCATTTTGACAATTTTTATCCAGTTTTTAAATTACTCAAGTCAGCACAACATTCTATATCCTAAGAGAGACAGTAACATGGCTTAACATGATAAAGTAACATACTTTATCAGAGCTTCATGACAATCACGTAAAATACCTGATCTTGGAGTACTTTGATAAAATACTTCATTTTGTGTTTATCCCGAAGGAAGACAAAAATCAGATAAAATTTTAAAATAATAAAAATCTTCAGCTGCATGATAGCATTTCATTATTATCTAATGTTTTGAATGTATGCTATAAAGAAGGTATGTCAAATCAGTTATCTCCTTCCTCAATCTAGCTCTGAACAGGCAAACTGCATCCACATCTTAGCATTTCTCAGAGGACTTGCACATTGCAAAACAGCAACAGTTAAGTTGTTTTGGATTTTTTGTTTTTTAAACGGCCCTTTTTACTCAGAGAGTTTTAAGCAAAGAAAAAAAAAGTTTCTAAAAAAAAAAAACCACAAAAAAAAAAAACCACACAACCACAAAACCCCAAACCCATAAAAAAACCTCACACAGTCTTACTGGAGAAGAACCAGCTAAACACATTCACTATCATTTGAAAATTGTTTGACATCAAAATGAATTCACTTAGTGGAATGTCAGAAATTTCAGGCACACTACATCAACCCATGAAACAATATTTAAACCTTAATAATTTCTAATGATCAGTTTAAAGCTCTGCCCACTGACTAGAAGAAGGTGCATTTTTTTCCAGCTGTGATTCTCTAGATTGAAAATGCATGTAGCACAGGTAAGAATTTGAAAGACAGATTAGGTTGAACTAAAAATACATTACCATGAAGTCCAATAGCTCCTGCTCAGTATGATGTTAACTGGTGCTTTTAGAGGTTAGAGGTGAAATATAATACCCTCTGGAACACTCTAACACACACGAGTTGTTGCAGAAAAGGAATTAATGGTAGCAGGAGAAAAGATAATACCTCTTCCTCCCTCAGAAAATGTTTCCTCTGCTATTTGTTAACGTTTT
>VXAU01000866.1:67818-118518 GCA_013399695.1 Formicarius rufipectus | reverse complement strand
AAAGGAGGAAAACACATAAGATTATTTCTTCTAGAAAAAGAAACAAACAAAAACAAACAAGCAAACAAAAAAAAAGAGGCAACATTTCAGCTAACCAAAAGTTATCTTGATACTATAAGAGACTTTAAGCAAAGAAAGAAAACCCATGAAAAATAAATGAAGCACACTGGACGAGATTCAGTTCAAAGAAGATAAAGCTTTCAAGTAATTGTACTGCCCTCTCTTTTTAGCTTTTGTTTAGTTCCTTCACCTTAGGATTTCACCTGCCATTTCAGAGAAAGTTAAATATATTTTTCCCTATCTAAAAAACTGTTTGCTGATACAAAATCCATTATCTTGGGACTGGTTGAGGAAGGAAAGTAAAAAATTAAAACAAAACACTGAGATGGAGTTGGATCACTTCTATGATATAATTTTATATAATGTAGCCAAAGAAGTTGAGGACTGAACCAGGTGATTCCTTCAGTCTCAACCTTCCAAAACCTAACTAGAGCTAAACTTTGTAGTCTATCTTCTTATGTTAAAGGAAACAATTTTTTTCAGGTTCCTCCCTCCACACACTATAGATCTAGTTAAACTGTTGTGTCATATAGTAAACTAATAACTCATAGATAAATACTGTAGCACCAAAAATTAGCCCTCATGGTATGAGTGGAAATAGCCCATACTCAGAAAGTCCCAGTAGTCTTGCCAGTGTGTAAAACCCTACAGAAGACAGTAAGCATCTTCCTCTGCTTGTAATATTCTGTGAACCTGGACTTGGCACAAACTTTCAAGGCAGAGAGCACCCTCTCAGGCATTTTCTTTCTTACTACCTCAGGATCTGACTTTCTGAAGGGAGAAAGGGATTTCTATTCCATTGCATATATTTGCTTGCCCTGTTTATTGTGAACTCATTTTGTCACATAAAATGAGACCAGAAAAGTAAATCACAGAATATGAGCAAACATGTATATGTATGTATGTACATACAGATTTATATGCATTGTTAAAAACAAACAATGATTAATCTTTGCCCTTAAGATAGATCTTTTTCTACTGCAGGAATAAAAATAGAATTGCTGTGTTTGTGAGGAAAATTTCTTAGTGTTGCCAAAGAAAACAATTCCTACCTGCAAATGCTAATGAAACAGATTCCTATTTCTGCTACAAAAATAAAATTTAAAAAAAAAATGGAAAAAAAAAACAAAGGAAAAAAAACAAAAAAAACCAAACCAAAACAAACCCAAGCAAACAAACAAACAAAAACCAACCCAACAAACACACAACTTCTTTGACTTCTGTGAAGTTCTGAATAGGATTTATTTCTCCAGGATTGCAAAGTCAAATTTTCCCCACTGCCATTCAGAGGGAGTAAGTGTCACTAACACTTGTTCCAGCAGTTGGACAAACTTCAGTGAGGAAAGACTGACATTTCTCAAATTCACCTCTCCACTACAGCTAGAGACAGAGGGAAATCAACTGGGAAAATCAGGTACTAGACTGAGATTAGATTCTATAAGTACATGAAAATGGTAGAGATAAAGGAGCAAAAAGTCCATTAAACCCACAAAATTTCAATTGGCAGAGGACTGTTCAAGAGGTCAAAAAATTCTACAAACATTTTTTTATGTCTTTTAAATAACAAATAATACCATATTTTAGATGATGATCCCCTGGAATCGCTATTATTCAGTTTTAGTCCTTTTCTCATTATATAATTACAAAAAATAATTAGAAAAAAGCTTTCCTATTTTGGTTTCTATTTGTTCTACAAGTTTGAAATATCCAAGCTGGTGAAAAATAATCTTTTCCATATCATAAAAGGGACAATATCAAAATTATAATATATAATCACCATATACTATAATCATAAAATAATAAATAATCATAAAAATATACTATTACAATATAACAAAAGAGAATGTACATTTGAAATTATTAAGTTCTTGAAAAAATTTGGGAAAAAATCAGGTTTATTTTCTTTGGCATACATATTTTCAGTATTCCTATGACACTTTACTGAAGAAAATGAAAATGTTTAATTCTGTTGTAAGTGAACACTTAATTGAGGAGATACTTGTGTGTGGAATAGTGTGTCGAAGATGTGTCATGAGTGCTTCTTGTGTATATCTCCATACCTGGATCTGGTTCCCTGTCTTTGTTAATTCCCTGTATCCTGGTAAATCCAGGCTTGCCATTACTACCGACAGCTCACAAGCTTTGCTGTAAGCAAACAACACAGGCCTCTGGACAGAGGCTGTCACATTCGCTTTACCTTCCGTTGGCACGGCTTGCGTGGAGAGCTTGGCTTCAGCTTTGAGTCAGTTTGTTTAGCTATAAGAGAAGTAGTCAAATGGCAGGATGTCTCATTTAATTTGTTTGAGTTTTGCTTAGTTTAGTATAGTTTTATAGCATTTTATAGTTTTTGTTAATGCTGGTGAAGTAGGTCAAACTGATTGCATTCAAATGGTCTTGAGACCAAATGCAATGGAACTAGAGTTAAACCTCAAATTTATTTCAAGAATAATTAGTTTATTGTAATTACAGAGGTTAAGGTTATGTCACATTCCTTTGACTTCTTGAGAAACACACAATGAAGTAGCACCTCTTTTTGGTTTATTTTTCAACAATGCAATGAACATGTATACCTTTTGTTAACTACATAGAAGAATGAGTCTTGCTCTAGAAATCATGTTCTAAGATATCCTTATAGTTTTAAATAGGGTCTTCTCTACTATTGCATTCCAAAAAAGAAACCTAAATTACTCTTAATCTTACATAATCTAATGTTTTCATCATCATTCATAAGGCAATGATTAACATACTATATGGAAATTATTTTCATTATTCAAAAGTTCATTAAAAATACATTAAAAGCTATTTTTACATCTGAAGTTTTACAACATTACAAAATAGTCCCTCAGAGACACATCAAAATCTTATTTTGCTTCCAATAAAAATAAGGTTTCAGTGTTTGTAAAAAGCATGCTAATGCTTGAACCATGTCTTTAACCTTCTTGGATTGCTATATATGTTAAATGCTTCAACAAAAATTTCCACATCTATGCACATGATCAAGATCTGCAAGCACAATACCTAGCCTTGTTATCAGAGGTAATGTGTGGGTGTGTTTCTATAGATGCTATATAATTATGCACATTTTTTTAAGAACAAATTGTAACAAAAATATAAAGAAATTAGCTTATTTCTAGTATTTTGTTGCTACAGATGAATTATTTTATCTCACTGTCATAATGTCCTAATATCTCCCACTTTTTCCCCACCTCTTCCCCTGACCCTTATGTCTCTGTTGCACTCTCACTTCTCTTGCATGAGTCATGGGTTTGACCCTTCACTTAATCAATTCATGTCACTCAGCAGGATTGGGGGTAGGATACAGAGGGTGAATATTTTTCTGCTGACTTAGTAACTCAGAGGAGAGACTGAAAGTGCCAGGTCAAAACAAAAAAAGCAGACAGATAACCTCATGAAGCAGGATCAAGCTATTTTTAGGCTCAATAAGCCATTCATTCAGCTAAGCAGTATCAAAAAATCACACTTTCTGAAAGACTTTCAGGGAAATAAATGGTCAAATGGTATACAATGATCAAAACTAGGAAACTGTCAGAAAGTCCGTCTTGATTATCCATTTCATGTTTATTATTATTGTCATGCAGCTGTTTTTACTTTCTAGTATCAATTCATTACTTTTTACTTTTAAACTCTGTAAGTAGCTTTGGATCTTTTTTCTTTTGACATCATCTAGAGTGGCTGAGAGCTCTCATCTGCCCAAAGATAAAGTACAAAAAGACTAAAGTAACAGGCTGTAATGACTCAATGAACATTCATCAATGGAATAGTCAATGCATAATGAAACTATAATTATAGAAAGAATTGAGCACAAACTTAATCTTCTACACTGCCCGATTTCTGAATTTGGAGCAGTAGCTATTCAAACCAAAGTCAAATTTCAAGATTCAGCCTTAGATTTGAGGTAGGTAAGAGTGAAATATCACTTCTGATCTGAATATGACAAAATATATGGATATTGCATTTAACATATTGTATAAAAGTGCTCAATATCTTTTTTCCTTCTGCTGCTTACTACTGTTTTGATTCTTATCCCAGTGGTTTTCATCATGATGTTTGTAAGTACTATACACAATTGTCCCAAGATCCTTTGGGCACTAAGAGAACAAATACCTTGCAAAACTACACCACAAATCTTTATCTTCTTCCAAGTCCTGTGAAGACATGAAGCACCTAGTGGAAGTGATACATTTGTTGCTGGGTTTGTCGGGCATGATCTTATCAGAAGTCATAAATACAAGGTGTAGGGAAATACTTCAGTTCTACTGGGTATGTCTTGACTACACCACTTGTCACTTGTGTGCAACACAGACTTATCAATGAATGTTGGCATCAAGGAAGATCATCTATGAATTCTCCATTATCAAAATCCCTCATAAATCTGAAAGGTCTGATAGTGTGTATCACTGATTTCTGCTAAAAAGTTCTCTGCTATATCATGACTGTTAGGCTGTACTCGTTGAAGTACAGCATCCAAATGTAGCAAGACTCAAAAATTACAAAACACTCTTCCACAAAAACAAAGCAAGAAAGAGAAAGCTGAAAGAATAGGCACGTCTCAGTACTTACGAAAAGCTCTATAGAACTCTTCTAGAGCCAGGTGCTTGTCACTATTATAATCATCGTATTTCAGCAAATCGAACACGGAGCAGTCAGACGGTTCCTTGCCAAGCTCATCCCGTTTTATTACCTGACAAGAAAATTATAACCATGAAATTACATTTGAGCTCTTAGAGTTCTCTGGTATAATTAATTATTTCTAATAATCATTTAATAGATCATTTTAAGCTTGCTATGGGGCAATGAACTGCAACTGTGTAAAGTCAGGGATTTCCAGTTACTTTGTAATTATTTATTACAGTTTTAAAAGTTAATACCTTTAGGACAGACTCTCTGAAATTACACAAAAGTTTTTTGAATATACAGAATATATAATGGAGATACACAAAAGCACTATAAAGACACTGTGAATCTTAAAGCTGTTTTTACTTTTTAAGAATGTATGGTGATTACGAAACTTACAAACATACTTGAAATAATAATTCCCCAAGTACAAATGGCAAAACGTCTTTTTCCTCTCAGTCTAATTCCTAACCACAGAAATCAAATGCAGACACTTTCAAAAATAATTAATATAAACTCTTATTATCTTACTAATTATATCAACTTCTTACAGGCTTTGGACAAGCCTATTATATCCCCAAAGACCTGTTATATAAGTAGTTGACCTGAAAAGACTTCTGTTTCTCAGTGGGGGCACATAAAACTTGTAAATAGATCATAATTAACAGCTATTAGTCTTTTAGCTCCAATTAACTTACCCCAGAAAAATATTCTTTAATATGTGCACCATTTTGGTTTAAGCTGGTATGTTATAGTCATCTAGTAAGA
Organism: Formicarius rufipectus; assembly: GCA_013399695.1. Taxonomy (NCBI): domain Eukaryota; kingdom Metazoa; phylum Chordata; class Aves; order Passeriformes; family Formicariidae; genus Formicarius; species Formicarius rufipectus. The sequence continues at coordinate 113,055 of VXAU01000866.1, read as the reverse complement.
TCTGAGGAATTTTTAAGATGCTGATAGTGATTCAGCATTGTCATTTTACATGAGGTATGTATGAAAAGTGCTATTACATAACTGAGAAAACCAAAATTAATGCACCTCTTGATCATAACAGTGCAGTTTACAGTTTTGTACCAGGCACAGAAGAACGGGAATATGATGATAGTTAATTTCTATGTAAAATAATTATCCTTCCAACCCTCAACCTGTCTCCCAAAATAATTGTAAAAGCATAGGATTAGCATAGGATAACTTCTGGAAAACATACAGGGACTTTTGTGTTTCAGTGGCTCTGTAAAGGAATTAATTCAGTTACTATTCATATAAATACAAAATAGCTAAAAGAATAATAGAGAATAAAAGGTGCAGTAGAGGACAGAGAAAGGATACAAACATTTTATGCTACCAGAAGTAATCACCTACATATTACTATAAAAGCATTATAAAAGATAATCACCTTGTTTGTACATTAGAGAGTATGAGAACCATTTACAAAGACAAAAAAAAATAATCACCACAAAACCACCCTTTGCTATTATTAATTAAAAATACCTACTATGCTACCTGAATATTAGTGCTAGCTACATCTCACACCTTAAAAGCCTGTTTATTGCGTTCACATTAAACTGAATTAAGAAAAAATAAAATTGCGTAGATCATGTAGCTGGTACACAAAGGACAAAAATGTAGCCTGAGAAAAATTAGTAACTCTAAGTACATAATATTTCTACTAGAAGGACTAAATATGTAACTGCATGTATTGAAAACTTTGGCAGAAATCACTGAGATTTCAAGGTCTTGAAATGTGCTTAAAATCATAGCTAGTTCATGGAAAAGGAACACTTAAGATGAGAAGAGTTGTTTCTTTAGTTGTTTGAATGTTTTAAACACCTGCTTTCACTAGATTAAATTGCATAAATAAAGATGAAACTTTACACCTAAGGGGTACGAAAAGCTTTTTCAAAGCCCAAAGACACTTGTTTCTATAGTATTGCATTTTAAATTGCAAATTAGCATTCTCAGTTTCTATTCTTTGAGCTGAAATCTCTCATGATATTTTTAACTTATACTTGGTCAATTTATTTAAAATAAGAATAATCATAATTTTAAAAGATATTAGACAGAAAAAAATAAAAATGTTAGATGGTATGTATTATTGAGGTGAATAATAATGAAGAGAAGGGCATGAGAGAATATGGAATGAAATGAATCACATGGTTGAGTGTTTTCATAAAAAGTACCTGTGTTTTTGTACAATGTAATGTAAGGTCATTCATTTAAAACTAGAAAACTCATAAGAATCTAATGTAAGAACCTCATATTTTAGTAAGGATTATTGGGCTATGCAAAGCATTTTATCTGTGAAGAAAAAAAAAAAAAAAAGAGGCATGATGATTTTCTGGGGGATAGGAAAATCTTATTAGTTCCGGGATCATTTTGTAGCCTAGCCAAGTAATGTGGGTTTTTTGAAGTGTAGGTAGCCCTAGTGGGACTGATATTGAAACCCAACATTCAATTTTGACTTGAACAAATTAAAATTTAATGTTGAGAAACTAGAAGGGAATTTTGCAAGCTAGAAAGTATCTATAAAAGGAAACCAAAGTCTTCAGAGACACTTTATCTTAAGAGAGTTGTGGAAAATCAATCTTTATAGGTTTGAGAGTCGGGGGGAAGTTTGTTAGGTTTTTCTTTGTTAATATTTTTAAGGGAGATTTAGAATCGACCATATCACGTTCCATAGGTAATTTTACTGGGGAAAAAATAAGTATTTCAATATGGAAAAAAACATTAATACAGCAAGAACAAAAATGGATAACACCTATAAAACTGGAAAAGAAAAGCTACAGAAACAATTAACCTTGAATACTATGTCTTTTAAGTTGTCCTTGATGTTTTCAAATCAAGGCTGTACACTTACTTACAGACTATTTTTTTTGCAAGACATTACTTTTTTAATTAAAAGTGTAAGATACATAGAATAAAATTCCATGTCTAGGATACATCATAATCTAATCAAACTTGTATATCATAGATGATCCAACACTGCTTTAAAGTTCTATTAATCTACTAATTTCTGTCCATGAAGGAGAGAAGAGTAAAATTCAATGAAAACATTTCTTGAGCCAACTCTTTAAACACAGTGTGTCTACTCGTTATTTAAAATAAGCAGACAATCATTCATTAGGGAGGGAGAATAAAAACTGGCAAAAAAATTTAGTAAGTCACATGCTAGAAACAGAATACTCATTATGAAGATTTAAATCTGATTATCTGCACTATTTTATGATTGTGCCATACAAGTCAAACATGAATTATTTGATTTCAAATTTCTAAGTTGAAAATTGATACCAGAGATTGTTAAAAAATATTTATGCTCATGATTTTTGCTTTATATTTCCATAAAGAATGTAAATTTACTTTTAGTAAAGTGAAGAATTTACTTTCCTTGTTCAACTAGAACAAGGAAAAATACTGCTGTTCTGTTTATAGCTCATTGTGAAACCCCATAGATTCTGAAAACTTAGAAATTTATTTAAATTTTCAAATAAAATATGGCTTTTAAAAATATTAAGTTTATTCTTGAGAATTTAATACTCTTTGAAACATGAAGGAAGGATTTGCATTATTTGGAAAATATTGCACTTCTTAAAGGTATAGGAAACGATTATCTATTTCCCATGAAACAGCATGTGTTAGCTAAATCTAAAATCTCTCAGGAGTTTAGTCAGTACAACTTCAAGTTTTAGGAGACTGGAAAAAGTAATCTGAATAAAAATAAACTTCATATCAGAATAGATTGTTTCAATCATTTCAATTTGATTTCTGAAAGTCACAGTGAAAAATCAGCAGATGTTATAAAAATAGATTGCAAATAACATAATATTTCTTTTACTGGCCCATCTTATCTGAAATATTATCAATAAGTGTTTTTTTCTTTGTCTGTGATTGATGGTCTTTACAAACCTTCCCAAAGAAAATGCTACAGAAATACAACTACAAACAAAACCTTCCTCTAAATCAAATGGAATCATTAAGTTAACATATGTTTATCTTTCCTAAAAGCAAGTATCTCATCACAATGGGATCACTCAGTGCTTGATAAAACACATCAAACACTGAGAAGTGCGCTCCAAATTAATTCCCATCTGCACTGGGGGGTTCAATTACTTGCTCCGGCATCTTCCACAGCAACATAACTTTCTGTAAATTAAACAAATTGATCACTTATGAAATCAAATTAATAATAAAGGCTGGCAATTTTTACCTTGCTTTAACTTCCCTTAATCTAACTTAAATCAAGATTCTTACCTGTAGGACAGCAACACCATCCTGTATTTGGTGTCTATAGTAGAATTACCTTTGGGAATTTGATGTAGAGTGAGAAAAGATACAGGACCTTTACATTACAGAATGGGTCATAACACAGAGATTCCCAAGCAAACAGGTATCTGAACTGCTAAGACCACACAAAGTGGCATATAAAAGCACGGACTCAATTTCTTTTAAATGTATTATCTCAATACTATCTGTGCTAATCAAGTTACGAGAGATCTTTCTGCAGACTCCTCCAATGAGAGGCATACTTCCCCACCTTTCCAATTCTGCACTTCGCAGTGTGAAGACCTAATCTGTCTCAGAAGATATGTGTTCTTAGGTGTCTGCAAATACACTTTGTGTCCACTTCCAGTTGGCATTAGTCCTTTAATCTACCCAGGAAATCAAGCATGGTCTTGCTACCTTCATGCCCGTTGCTGTGTTTCAAAGGACACTCTCACAGGACAGAATTTAGGAATGACTGAATCAGAGAGAAGTAACTGAAGAAGCAGAACTGCTTTGCCTCAGCTCACAGTCAATGGCTAGAGAAGGGAATATCATAGGTGACCCCAGGTTCAGAAACTGTTTCTTCTATCTTTCAATCACTAGATGTGCCCACAAGATCTGGTATCTAAAGGTCCTTTTGTTTAAAAAACATTTATTCTCAGACTTCAGGCATGGACTTCACCCCTAGCCAGAAAATGAGAAACTCACAGCTGTACTATCTCCTAAGAGTTAGATTATGCAATGCTTACATAGCTCTGAGGATGATAAATGCTCCATTTGGACTGACAAAAAGACTTCAGGCTGTCTGTGAAATAGAATAGGTATGTGAAATATTCATATGTTTTAAATATATATGCAAACCTATTAATCTAATACTTAGATATAGGATAAAATAAATCTCATTTTAAAAGCCATTAGTAACTTTTTTTTTCCCTTCCTTGCATGCCTTTCCAGAAGATAAATATCAAATATCTAGTCCAGCAGAATAACTCAACCTTCCATTATGCAAGAATATAATAAGTGCTTCTACTTCATAAAAACAAAGGCAGCAAACAGAGAAAGATACTAGAGCTTAGTATGATGATCATAGTAAGGTTCATCGCATTATTAATCCCTAAAGGAGTCTCTTAATTTCACCCATTCTTAAGGTTTCATTTTTATTATTTTATTTTTATTTTGAATCTAGAATTGAATATAGCACATGTTCAGTTTTTCTTAGATTAATGATAGTAAAAACAGATAATGCAACCTAAATTACAAGGTATCCCTAATTAATAAGCAGAAAATAAATAGAACTATAGCTCAATAGACAAAATATTTGACCTATGACACACACAGGGAAACCCAGAGTTGACTGAAAACCCAAAGAGGAGGTGGACTCATTCATCCCTCTCTGAGTTTCAAGTCCTCCAAGTAACATCTAATAGCACCACTGATTAGGTGCAAAGCCGAGTCGTGAAGGTAAAAAGTTAAATGCTGAGGTCCAACCAAGTATTTTGATCTGAGTTTGACAAACCAACACCGACAGAAAGATGTAATCTATAGTAGTTGTAGCTGAGCAAACAAGCACCACGAAGTATCAGGTGGCATAAAGTGCCATATTATTAATATAGAAATAAAACCAGAATAAAGTGGTGGTTTTAGTGTTTTTGTTTGGGGTTTTTGTTTGTTTGTTTTTTGGGGTTTGTTTGTTTGTTTTCTTCTGATCTTAGTGGCATAACATAAAGAACACAGTTTATGAATATTAATCTTTGCAGGAAAAGATGAAGCCATAATTCAGGTCAAGTTGTTGCATATAAAAGGACACGTCTGTTCTCAATTTACAAACAAGTGAGAGTTTATTAGCAAATAGAGTAACTGACAGTGACTGAAGCAAATCTGAGAAAGAAAGGACTTTAAAAAATAAACAGGAAGAAACTAAAATGTTACCTATATATTTGGCAGCAATTAATACTGTATTAAACAAACCAATTATATATATAATTCTTGCAGATTACATTTTTTAAAGTTACTGTATAGTAGCTAAATCATCTATAGGTACAGCTCTAATCATCTACAGAGAGAGTATACTTCAAAGGTATAGCATATTCCTGAGTACATATACCTACAACTAAGTACACATACCTACAAACAGCCATGAACACAACAGTACTTAATATCTTACATAAAATTTGTTTCTTTTTTAGTTCATTTTATATTGGAACTTTTGAATTGATACTTTATGTAAAGATGATTTAAATCCATATACACACCCCAATCCTATGTATTTATCTAGAAACATGTGGATCCACAACACTATTCACAGCTTCATTATATTTTATTAGAAATCTGAAATTTTTTTATGTTACCTGCAAGTGAAGGATATTAAACTGGTATCTCAAAATGTCACACTTAATCTTACAGTAGTTCCCATAACTTCCAGTTATCTTTCTTTGAAATAATGATTAATACATCTCCTAAGAACGAGTACATCTTCTACATCACCTTTTGCCTGTTGGTTTGATTTCATCTCACCTACTGGAATTAAATAATACTGTGAAAACTAAATTTTAAAAAAATATGCAGAAGTGAGGATGAATTTTTATTTAAATTTAGTGTATTTGCATTTGTCCTATGTTAACCTGGTAAATAAAAGAAATATATCTAAGTATTGAAAATCACAGCTACTAGTTCATAAATAAGGATGTTAAAGTCTTTCTTCAAATCTAAAACACAACTTATTAAAAAGAGAAAGCAAAAGGAAAAATTATTATTTATAATTAACTTGCTTCCAAGGCTATGTCGTTTCCCTTTTCTATAAACTGTTGCTTTCTTAGTTCACTAGAGTAAGAAATAATAGATGAAAAGCAGCTCTAAGACTAATCAAGTGTAGATTATTTCACTCCACACACAGGAGGACCTTGAGCAAGATGAAGTATAATTAGAGCTTGTGCATCTTTCTCTGATGGCAACCAGAAAATGCTTACTGTTTATAAAAAGGCAATTCCACCACTCAGGAATAACTACATTCATCACAGAAAAAAAAAATTTATTCCCATGCCTAGTCACAACATTTCTGTTGTGTTTTTTTTTTTTTTTTGTTGTTGGGGTTTTTTTGTTTGTTTTTTTTGTTGTTGTTGTTGTTTTGTTTGTTTGTTTTTGTTTTTTAGTTGTTTTTTTTTTCCCTCTTCTATACAGCAAAAACAATTTAGAGTAATCAAGTAGTCTACAGTGATAGAAACACTGGTAGTTCATTTACAACTCAATTTACAAAATTCCAGTTTGCTTTTTCATAAGATAAAATAGATAAACAAATGAGTCTGTTCACAACTGAATACTCATAGCTAACTGGAAGATTCATTTTCTGTTATTTCAGATTAAAGTTGTTTCAAAGTGCTTTAGAAATGAAACAAATCCTTCAAGGAAGCACCTCACTTTACTAAAAAACGTGCAGATATATTGACCAGAAGCGATGAAGATGATAAAAATTCTTCCTGTTTCACAGCCTGCGCTTTTGGAAGGATATATACACTTTCTGATTAGTGTTTGCTTCTCAAAACAGAGTGGGCTGAAAGGTTAATTTCATCAGTAAGACTTTTCAATATCAAGCCACATCTCACTTGCCAAATATAGGATTTGGAAACTAAAACACTAAAAGATTTAGGCTCACCAATTAAAGCAGTCAAGGCAGAGAAAAATTTAGATGAGCAAACAAAGTATTCATTTAGTCTGCATGGAGCTACACAATCCTAAAGTTTTTCTATTACATTTACAACATGTAATTGAGTTAAAGTTACTTTTAACTGCAATTCTTTAAACTACAAAGCTATGGAAAAATATTAGACATCAATGCTAAAACTGTTGAAATAGAGGGAAAAAATAGCCTGCCAATTTTTAATTTATTGCTATAATACATAAAGGGTTTTGTTTGTTTTGTTTTGTTTCTTTTAAATTACTATTTGAAATAGTGGTTTGTTTTTTGTTTGTTTATTTTTAATAAAAACACTACTCTTGCTTTTTCTGGAGAGGAATATTCCTTTCTCTTGCATCAAAAGAACCTTATGGCTTCTGATCCAAAATACATCCATAAAATTTGGAGTGTTACTGTCACCATTTCCAATCTCCAACTGATTCATTTCAATTTTGCATTAGGTAAGATGACTATATGGACATCTATGAGACAATAAATGCAATCCAAGAGCCCAATTGCACAGCAAGATTGATGAGATGTAAATTTTAAGATGCACTAAAAACTGAAGTTCAACATTCATATGAACATAAAGTAACTTCAAGAGTCCTTGTTTCCTACAAAAGATCTGTTGGTTTTCAAATCTCCATGATAAGATTACCTTTAAATACAGATAGGCACTACAATTTATGATAACTTGGCAGATTTCAACATTTTGACTGTATTGTGAGCACAAATGAGAAGGATTCTCCTAATCCTGAGAATGTTTTCAGGAGTACAGTAATATCTCCCTGCAGATGACTGACCCCAGCCAGATGCCACGTGCCCACCAAAGCATCTCTGTCAGTCCCCTCCTCAGCTGGACAGGGAGGAAAAAAATATAATGAAAGGCTTGTGAGCTGAGTTAAAGTCAGAGAGTGACCACTCAGCAATTACCAACATGGGAAAAGGAAAGACAACTTGGGGACAAATGACTGAATTCATTACCAATCAGACAAGAGTAGAACAAATGAGAAATAAACTCAAATATTAAAACACCTTTCCCCCCATCCCTCCTTTCTGGCCTCAACTTGACTCATATTCTCTACCTTCTCCCTTCCCAGTAGGGCAGGAAGATGGGGAATTGGGGCTGCAGTCAGTTCATCATACATTGTTTTTGCCACTCCCTCCTCCTGAGAGGAGGGAGGACTCCTCACACTCTTCCCCTCTCACAGGAGACAGTTCTCCATGGTCTGCTCCACCATGAGTCCTTCCCATGGTTTGCAGTTCTTCATGATCTGCTACAGTGTGGGTCCCTTACGAAGGGATGCAGTCCTTTAGAAACAGAATAATCCACTGTGGGTCCCTCAGAGGGTTTAATTGTGTCTCTTGTCAAAGCATACAGTAACAAACCACATATATTCCTTAATAAATCAAGGAATTTATTGTACATTAATCTTTAAAGTGAATAATTTGATGTTTCTGCAATGAATTTTAGCAAAGTCATAAAGTTCCATGCTTGGGTTTTGAGGCTGTTTGACTTATTTCTATACTTGTGAAAAAGTACTACTTTACATTCACCATTATAAATTCATTTTTAAAGGAAAAAAAAGAGGTATGTGGGCAAAAGTATGTATACAAAGTTTGAAAATACCATAATGGAAGAATTTTTTTTATGTTTGCCACACTAAAAAATAGGACAAGTATACGTGTGGCAACTGAATAGAGAAGCATTGAATATAGTTTGCATGTCTGTATCTGGGATTCATGTATGTTATGTATGCATATACTATATTCACAAAAAAAGTATTATTTGTGAGATATATACAGGTACCAAACTCCCTTGAAAGCTGAAGTTCTGAAAGAGTTTAAAAAGCAGCAAGAAAATCCAATCTTATGAAAGTACAGAAAAATTATATTTCTAAATTAGTCTTTTGAGACAGGCACTTTGTCAGTAGTTGATGTGATACCTATATTTCCCATCATCTGCTGAGTCTGGAAATGTCTCTAAAATTTTAAAGTTAGCTTTATGGAAACGATAACTCCAACCTAACACTTTAAGCATCATATATTCACTTGTAAATATTTCTTAACACTGCCACGCAACTTAAAACATTGGCTAATGATCAACAGTCACATCTAACAATCTTAATTTCCTTAAATTTTAAATAGGCTGCCTAGTATTAGACTCATTAATGCAGTTTAGCCACGATTAGGTTTGTCAAACATAGACCTCTAGTATATCAAACCATCTTTGCCCTAGCAACACTCTTTAATAGAATTAACCATTTTAGGTTGATTAAAGTTAGTGCTGTCATGCCTACTAGAAGAGTAATTATTGGTTTAGACCTGTAATTACTTAAAGTTTACTATTTAGGGACTATCATGAACTCTCTTTGCAAGACTGCTTCTGTAGCTCTCTAGCCCTAACTTAGATAAAGCCATAATACCTTTTTAGTATTACAGAAGTGATTTACCACACCTCTTTGTTTTCTACTTGTAGAATACATCTATACAGTTGGACTGTACAATAGTATGGTATGGATAATAAAACAATTCATAGTCACAACGGCCTAGAGTGTTTTAACCCACTGCAGTATATTCCAAAGCATATTGAAATTTTCAAAGAATCACTGTGGAATTTCTGAATAATTCAGCTATTCAAAAATTCTCAAATGAAGTTTTTGACCTCAGAGACTTTCAAATATTTTCTAAATTAAAGTATCCTAAGACATAATATTCCATGTGTGTTTGCCCTAATGAAGACAACTGAATAGCTATAGTGCAAATGGAAACAAAATCTAAATCTTACCTGTGATAACTCATTAATGTCCACTAGTCCATTGTTGTCTGTATCAAAATAATTGAACATCTGATCTACAAGAAGTTTCTTTAAAGCCATTTTCTCATCAATGGTTTTATCTCTTGATTGTGCAATGTATCTTTGATTTTGTAGATCCAGTAACATATTTTTCACTTCAGTGTATTCAGTAGGTTTGCATTTATCCCCTGAAAAGAAAATACACAAAAAAAAAGGCTATTTTGAATTTGATTTCTTAGTAAGAGTTTGAAGATAAATAAATTANNNNAAAAAAAAAAAAAAAAAAAAAAAAAAAAAAAAAGAAAAGGGTAATAACTTATAACAATACCAACAGGGTTGCTATAATAGATAAGGAATTCATTCTGTAGTAGTATGGTCCACACCGTTTCCTTGCCTGGTCTTCAGATTAAGGCAAAAAAAAAATCCTCTGCAGTTTTAGTTACTTCCTTACACAAAATTTTCTGTGTATAGGAACTAAGGAAAGTTTTATCAGTTCTCAAGCCTGTACATTTTTCGTTTAGACCATTCTGGAAAGGTGCATCTCAAATGTCACCTTCGGTAAAACATTTTGTATAAATGTAGAAGTAATATATGCAGGAAAATATGCAAATAGAGAAAATGAAACAATATATATTTCTTAATATTTGACTTCAGAAAGTAGAAATTATGCTTGAGTGCTCATAAGACAGCTCTACCTTTTCATTTACTGAACATACCAAAGTTATTTGGACAAGAAAAGATGTGATTGCCAGAGGAAGAGAAAGGATATCTTTGACAAGATCTGGTTTTACTCTTTTCATTATCAAGTCTTCTATAAAGCAGAAATTGCTACAGCAAATGTCCTATATATAGTGATTACAGTCAGTACTTTAAACTGAAGCACAAAATATTGTATGTCTGGTATTCTCTTAGATCAGCTGCTGCATATTTTAAATTGAATAGAGAAGCAGTTTAGATGGCTCTGGGTTTTCGGTGTTTGTTTTTAGTTTGTTTGCTTGCTTTGTTTTGTTTGTTTGTTTTTTAATTAAGATAATGTTAGGATTTCAAAACGATTTTTTAAAATATGAGGTACGCAAATGTGTACCAACAAAATACCATGCATTTGTTGCAAATTTATATTTACAGTTAGCTACTACTACTTCAAGGCTAGAGCAATACACTGATTAGCAAAGGAAGCTATTTTGCATTCTTCTCTTTGACATTATGCTGAAGATATAAGTATTAATGAGAAACATCTATTTATCTCACTCAAACTGCATAGGCAGTTGTTTTCTTTTACAAATGGATCCCATTCAAGAAATGTCTAACTTACATGTATGAGACTGAAATTTATTATTTTAGTATATTTAGTGGTATATGCATTATTATGGTGACTGTACCACTAATACCTCCATAACCATTTCATAAGGTAGAGATAGAAAAAGTTCCTAAATGTTTCTCACTATCCTAGTGAGACTCAGATCTAGAAGAGAAGGGCTTATCATAGAAGTTAAATCATGGAAGAAGACAAAATGTTTTTCAGAATCAAAAGCACTCTAGCCTTTTCATTTGTTTGTTTCTTCTAAAAGCCACCACTGTTATGTAGCTATCTAACAGAAATAAACAAACCCTACTTGTATTTAACTGATAGTCTAAGCTACACAGAGCATTTGCAAATTTGTCCTCACCTGCTGGAGGCATGGAGATTGAGCCATAAAATTTGTAGGAGTTGAATTCTACATGACTGCATTTCAGGAGTTTAATGCAGAAATACTCAGTAGGAAAACATATTTATTCCTCAGGCATTCTGAAGCTGCAGAGAGCAAACCTTTCCATCTGAATGGATACAGGCTCCAGGTGGTGGGGAGGGAAAAGAGCACTTAACTTTAATATACTCTAATTCATTTGGGTGAACTCTAAAAGACTGGGCCAGAAATCAAGTATCATCTTTGTCTCTCCTAAATAACTTTTCTGGCTGTGCTACCCTCAGAGAGATAGTTTGGCTTCATTCTACTGTAGCTGATAGCTAACACCATTTCACCTAGAATTCACGTACCGCATGATCATGAAAAGCACTATAATAACTGGTTGTTTTTCCTACTTTTAACTCAAAGCAGAGTAAACATAGAAAAAGTTTTAAAGGAATTTTAATCACAGTCCAGTAAACACATTTTAATGCCCTTTAGACATTCACTTTAGATCTAAAGCTTAAGGAAAAATGAACGGATGTATTCTCTCAAAATGCCTGTTCAGAGAGAGAAGAAAGAACACAGATAGCATGTTTTCTACAACATTTCTTTTTTTGTACACTTAACATTACACAGCACAAACTTCTGTAACTAGTCATATAAGAGCACTTACATGTTTATCAACTATTTTTTCATATTTTCAGAAGGGAAAAGTATTTGTACCAGTTCTTTAATATAAAACATTAAAGCTGCCTCATAGAAAATAATCTGAGAGATTGCCACAATTTTGACTACTCCTTGTAGAATAACTTATTTCATAAATTGATAACAGAGGGCTGTTAAGCATTTAGTCACAAACTCCACCTAATAAAGCTCTGTCAACAAAATATCTTAAATTACATTGTGTTCATGTATATAAGGTTTATATTACCTCATCAACAAAAGAGTGCAAATTCCTGAGACTAAGTTGCTAAAATCTGTCACAGGTGTTCTACACTAAGGCAACTTAGGAAAAAATTTTATTTTCCCCTTTCCTGTGGTGCCCTTTGGAAATATTTTTAACCTGCAAAGTAGCTCAAACTTAGAAACATCCTGTATTAACTCCTAACAGAAAATATTAATGTCTCTACTATTAATGAAAATAGAATCAAGGAATTATATTTAATTATCTAAAAATGTAGCTTTTTTTATAGCTGCTGAAAAATTAATGGTAATGGCAGTCTGCTGAAGAGCAGCTGTGACTAACATGAATACAGTTCACAAAATTTCATGTCTCTATAGCCATTTTCAGCAGATTATTTTATACTTAGCAATGTTATTAAAGTCTGTCCTCTTTATGGGGTTCCTTGTACCATGTCTGTAAGATAATAGTGTGTATCTGCCTATTCTACAGTTCAACCTGTCTGAATTACAGTCCCAACCATGACAATACATTGTCTTCTAACATGGAGGGTTTATGTTTGTTGGAGGCCAGTGTGATTCTTTTGGTGCTTCACTAACTTGTTTGAAGGCTAGTCCTCATGCTGAAAACACTAATACCTTGATAACCTGAGGTGGAAAACCAATAACCTACAAAAATAACCTGAACTACTTTCCTTCAGACACAGTGTAAAAGTTATCAATTGGATAAATCTTGGGAGAAGTACAGGGGTCTGGGTAGACACAGGGTACATGCTGCACACGAGGAATGGTTAGTTACCTTTCCTGTTCCCCTGCCTTATCATACTGATGGAGAATATAAAACTTTAATGTTTGCTATAAAAAAATTAGCTGATATGCCTAGCTATTATAAATACTAGTAATATAGAGAAAAACACTGTTTGCTACTTCAAGTACATATACTTACGTAAGCACAGGTAACTTACACTGCTCAAAAAGAGAAATTCTACACCAACATCTATATCCAGTAATTTTTTTCCTATTACATCTTATTAGTTTTCACTGTGTTCAGCAAAGTAATCTGTTGCAAAAGAATTACAATAATAATTATGTTTTGATCTAACACCCACCTTTCAAATATAACTATTCATTCTAACAATACACTTCAGGCTGGCAAGAGATGAAGCCTCAGTTTATGATTTGAGCTAATTACAGTTGTGGTAAACCAGGTTTCCACAGCTGTACTACATTAAAACATTTTATTTTTATACATAATTGATAATAGTCTTTACTCCAATCTTTTGAACATAAGGACAAACATGATCAATGGATGCAACTGACAGATAAGGGGATCACAAGGAAACAATGAGACACTCCTACTCAACACAATGCAATTTCATTAACAAATCACCCTCTTACTGTCATGACTGCCTTTTACTGCAATATTTGAGGAAATGTGAAGCAGATGTTTAAACAAGAACGAGGCTCCCTTTGCAGGAGATCTCCCCCAGGCTGGAGTAGCAGCACAAAGGAAAACTCAGTTGCTTTATTTATGCTCTAATTTAGTAAGCATTAGTTGTGAAATAGTTTTCTCCATGACACACAAATGGCAAATGTACTTCAGCCTTTACAGTGAGAAAAAGTAATTTATGCTTAATATTACTGAGAACAAAACTACTGGGAATTTTTGTTACTTCCAAAAACACCTACTAAATTCTATATAAACAACTACATACATGAAAAAGTAATCAACACATTGTGCATCATTTACTAACTTGACTCAGTTTGCAAGTACTCTTTTTCTTCCATTTTTGAACTATGCTTCTCACAAAAACCAACAGATAATTTTTGCAAACATACCAAAAAACAATTATACATGAAGAAAACATAAAATTTGCTTTTCTGTTTGTTTCATTCATGGAGAGGACTAATTCCACTAAGCAGTACTTTTTATCAAACCCCCTCCTCCCCACCCCCTCAAGACCCCCAAACCAAGAACAAACATCTGCTGTGATTTATTTCACAAGTTTTCTGACATTGTGCAATCATAGAAGGTGTGCAGAAACCTAAAAGTGACAAAACAGACACACTGGAATCTAAGTGCAATTCTCTGGTCTCATGTCTTGCACTTTCTGAAGCAGTGATATTCCTAGGGTTTATTTAATCCTAACTCAAAAATAGTAGAAAAGTGGAAACATTGGCTGTTTCCTTTCATTCAGTACAACAGTTTTGCAGATGTATCTCCGTTTCCTAGGAAACAGCTGAAAGATTTTATGTGCTATTGTCCTTCTAGACAGTCTTGAAAAGATAGTATCTTCCCATAACAGAAAGAAAGTTCTGTTTGACAACTAAAGTCTTACTTCGTTTGCAAGACAAAGATATATATCAAAACTAACTAGTTGTTTATGATAACAGGCAAATTAATATAGGCATTCTTGGAAAAATATTAAAGAATCAGCTAAGATTAAGGGAACACTCCTAAAATCCAAATTCAGATACCAGATTCTTGTATTTTGCAGTTTTTAATAAAAATGCTAATATACATGGAGAAGAATGAACATGTCATTTAAAAAGACATAGTAAATCTGTTCTCAGTTCTTTCCCCACATCCATGGTTAATACAGATGCTGTAACCTTTCCTTTCCTGACTCTCTCCCATTTACATAGCAGGAACAACTCTTATGTCAGACTGTTATTGAATCATTAATATTCCTGACATGTCTGTCTCCACAAAAGTCATCAGCTGCTGAGGTACAACTGGATTCTGAGATCCTTATGACTTTGAGCTAAGTTTTATCTATATAGCACAAATGGTTTCTACAAAGTCTTTTTTCTATTAAAATTAAAATAGCTTTGGATCTGCCAGAAATGGCACCTAGTATTCAATGGAGCATAACTATGAATAGTTTTAAGTCATTCACAACTGATATAAACTTTACTCAGATTTTTGGAAACGGAATAAACCTGATAAGCAGCAAACCTACTTTTAATTTTCCATGTGCATTGAACAAATTCAGAAAAAGCTAATTAACCAAACCAATTCACTGCAAAATTACAAATTACATTTCATGAAGCAAAAATGAGAAATTAATCACAGATGATGTACATATCTATACATATATATATAAACTAATACGGATATGTACATATACACTCCCATACACAGGATGAAGAAATCACTACAGATATGATCTGATATCAATTCAATTTCAAATATAACATAAGAGACAACTTGAAGGTTTTCACCCACTCAGCTACTTTTCAAGATCTATTTATAGATGAAGCATGAAAATTGTAATCTTACTTGTAGCCCTAACAAGTATGGACACATTTTAAACGACCAAAATTGCTTAGGTTTATATGAAAGAAAGGTTTGATTCAGATATTATTTCACAATATCTTATTTTCCAGTATCAAATGCTTATTTTCCAAATCTGGAGCTCACCAGTTTTGACCCTTATTCTCTGGTCTGCTCACTGAAGTTCTAGAACCACATTTGAAGAGAAACTATCTCATCTGTACATAGACCTAACTTCTGACCTAAGGCTCTATGGGTTTGGCTTTTGGTTTTTTGGTGGGGTTTAGCTAATTTATACAGCACTCAATCAGCAGATGTGGTGCTTTTTGTCTTATTGTGTAGCATCCATACTTTCCAATGACGTATATAATCATCCAAGTCTAAATTTAGCATTACTGTCAGTTATATACATTGGTGTTAAGGACTTGAATTATTCAGTTCTTCTGTGTAAATAGGTTTAAGCAGGTAATTGTTGTCTATTCTTATGTTACACATGTAGAAAAACACCTCCCATATAAATAAACACCCAACTATCCAGAGACAGGCACACAAATAAAAAATTTTAAAGTTCTATTTGTCAACATGTTTAGGAAAAAACTTCTAAATGAATACCATAGTTAGTGTATGGTATAGAAATGAAGGTAGCTTATAAAAGCCATTGCAAATAAGGAATAATGCTATCTTTTCCTCAAATATTAACAGTTAAGTGCTCTTAATTATTCTGAATTTTCAAACTAAAAATCATAAGACAGAAGTAATCATTTTACTTAATTACACGTCTGGTGTTTAGTCCTATCTGCAGACACTTATAAACAGCTTTTCAGTACTTAAACAATCAGTGGATCAGATAAACTGTTAATATTTTCCTTATAGAAATACCACTTAGGTTAAATAACAGTAGAGGCTGAATAAATTAGCACAAAGAAAATAGAAAAATAGGTAACACTATTTCTTTTTTTTTTTTTTTTTAGGGTGAGTTAGAACAAACATTATATGAAGTGAGAAAGATTAAAATCAAAAAAGTAACTACAAAATGATGAAAAGTATCAAAATCAACATTTGGGGCAGTGGCGTGTGTTGGACTTCTAGTTTTTAATGCAAAGTCATCGTCACATCACAGACATCTTCACAGAAGAAAACAGGTCATATAAGCTTTCACCTTCAAGATAACAGGTGACAATAATGAGCAAAACACGATTTTTCACAGCTGAGAAAACACTGAATGTTTGGGTTGAGTGGACTGCATGTTAGCATCACAAACACCACAAGCAGTGCTGGTCTGTAACCGGCAAACACAAGACTGTTCTACAGGACTCAGCCTGTCTTGAATCAACTTAGAAATCCACATTGCTTTCAATAAATGATATCTCTTCTCAGAATTTCTCCATATCTTGGATGCTTACTTCAGGGTATTATATCATGAAAAAGAGATGAAAATCTAGCATTTAACAAGTGATTTTTTTTTTTTTAATTATTATTTTCTTGTAGCCAGTTCAAGCTTTCAGGTCAGTTTTTCTATTTGTTCCATTCAGCTTAAAAAAAAAACAAAACCCAAACAGCACTAAAACATTCCATTTGATAATTAAACATTATTGTATAACTTTAATAAAATAATCTTAGCTTCCTTATCCTTTTCAAAAGAAAAAAATGAGAGACTAAATGAGAAAAGCATTGTGTCCCAAAGGAAGGCATTACTAAAAATGAAGATTGAGAAAGAAGTTTAATGCAGTATTTTATTTTCCCCTTTAGTAGAGTCAACCCAACCATTACCATTAAGTTCCCTTAGGGCTTAAACAATTTTTGACTTGAAGTATCTAAGTGATACTCTGAACGCTATAAAATGCTATTGGCTTATATATTAAAAAAAAAAAAAAAAAAATATTCCAAATTCAGCAGGGAAACACTTACGGGATATAAGCATAAGCAGGAAATCTATGCAGAATTCTACTTCTTGGGAAGTGTGTGTCAGAGGGCTTACTCACTAAAAACAAATTTTAAAAAAAGTTACCAAAAGCGATGAAATATTAAGTCATTATTTTTCTTTTTCCAAGGGCTTCCCAGAGATGCAGAGTCTTAACATGTTTATGAAGGTGAGGTTTTATGCTTAATTAAAACTGTACTACAGTTTAAAAAAAAAAAGTTAGTTCTGTTGCTCCATTTCTTTTTCTTCTCCACTATCACCTACTCTCACTCCTTCCTTAGTTTCACCTTTATCACAGTTGGGTTCTAGTGCTAATCACATTCAGGCTTTTCCTATTAGAAAAATAGAATTAATTCTGTGTGTATATATATGGAAACAAAAATTGTAATTGTTAATCCTATTAATATTTTAAGTCCATTAACCCAATTTATTTCATTAATTCAGAAAAGCCTTAATTAGTCACATAAAATTTCTTTAAAAGCCTTGCTAGTATCCCCTCGAAATATTTATCTTATGCTTACACTTGCAGTTTTTATCTGGGTACTAAGGTTTGAATCTTTACTCAAGAAGGATAAGAATATATGGTGAGAAGTTCTTCATACCAAGTGTTCCCATGGTTTATTTTAAAGTTTCACTATCAGAACGTGCTTCTCTTACAGAAAAATGTTCAGTATGCAAATGGACAAATCAAGCCTCATTTGAATTATAAAGATATTATTTGTTAAGGGTTAATTATATATATATGGTTTTGAGAGAGCTCAAACAGGATAGGCAACATTCATTTGACTACTAGGCAACTTTTGAAACCAGTAAAATCAGCTGATCCCATGGCAAGACCAGGCATGTCTTGAGACTCTCTGCACTGTCAGGCCAATACAAAGGGGTTTGTGATTTTGTTTGTTTCTTTGTTTGTTTTTAAGCCAGGAGGACAGGGTAAAAAAATAGCCTCCAGAGCTATTAATCTCTTGTGGAATTAATACAGTCTAAGCTAAAACAATTAAGAGAAATCTGCGCTATTGTGGACCAAGGTCAGGAAGTGTACCTGATGGAACTGAATTTGATCTAGCCTAAGGAAGATACATAGAGTGGTTTCCAAGTTGAGCACCATAATGCTGTATTTTTTTCTCTGCTTTCTCTATCCTTTTCACATATAGGAATTTATTACTGGTTTGGCAATAAAAGCAGAATACGAAAAACAAGATTTATAAATTGAAACACAAGTAAAGGAGCATGCAATTTGCCTTTGAACCCACACCAGAATATAATATAACCACACTGGCCTGGCATCAGCATAAACATGTGCTCAGGCTGATAATTCTTACCAATTTCATCTATCACTTGCAAGTGTTTCTCTACTGTACTTTGTGTAGGCTTAAAATCGTATTTTCAGGTTCAAGCAAATTTCAAAACCTGATCAGTTTTGGTGGGGATGACAATGTAAAAAGGGTTTTCCAGAATATGCTGACTTGGAAGAGACTCACAAGGATCAACAAGTCCAACTGTTATTCCTGTACAAAACCATCCCCAAGAGTCCCATCATGTGCTGAAGAGTACCATCCAAGTGCTTCTTGAACTGTCAGCCTTGACGCTATGACCACTTCCCCAGGGAGCCTGTTCCACTGCCCAACCACCCTCTGGGTGAAGAACACTTTTTCTAATACCCAATCTAAACCTCTCCTGACACAACTTTAGGCCATTCTCTCAGGTCCTGTCACAGGTCACCACAGAGAAGAGATCAATGCTTGTCCTTCATCTTCCCCTTCTGAGGAAGTTGTAACTTCAATGAGGTCTCCTCTCAGTCTCCACTTCTTCAGACAGAACAAGTGCCCTCAGCCACTGCTCATATGGTTTCCCCTCAAGGCCCCTGACCATCTTCATTGCCCTCCTTTGGACTCGCTCCAATAACTCAGTATCTTTTTTATATTGCAGTGCCCCAAACTGCACACAATATTCAGGGTGAGGCCACCACAGTGCAGAGCAGAGTAGGACAATCTTCCCCCTCGTTCAGCTGGCAGCGCTGTGCCTGATACCCCCCGGGACATGGTTGGCCCTCCTGGCTGCCAGGGCACTGTTGACTCAGATTCAACTTACCATCAACCAGGACTCCAGGTCCCTTTGCTGGCACTATTTTCCAGCATCTCAGTCTGTAAAAACATCCAGAGTTGCCCCAACCCAGGGGCAGAATCTGGCACTTCTCCTTTTTGAACTTTATATTGTTGGTGATTGCCCAGTCCTTTACTCTGCTGAGGTCTCTCTGCAGGGCCTCTTTGCCTTACAGGGAGTCAACAGCTCCTCTGAGCTTTGTGTCATCTGCAAACTTGCTTAGTAGCCTCTCCAGTCCTGTGTCATTTATGAAGATGTTGAAGAACACAGGGCCCAAGACAGAGCCCTATGGAACCCAGACACCAGTCTGATAATCACCCCATTCAAGTTACCTTCTGTGCTTGATCCATGAGCCAACTGCTCACCCACCACATGATGCATTTATGCAGCTATGATGGACATTTTGTACAGAAGGATCCTGAGAGAGACAATTTTGAAAGCTTTACTGAAATCTAAAAAGATTTTATCACCTGACTTCCCTTGACCAGCTGGGTGGGTTACTTTGTCATAGAAGGAAATCAGGTTTGCCGAGCAGGACTTTCCTCTCATGAAGTCGTGCTCACTGTGACCGATGACAGCATTGCCTTACAGGTCTTTTGCAATATCTCTCAGAATAATCATCTCCATAATTTCACCAGGCACTAAAGAGAGACTGACAGGTTGCTCCTTTCCAGAGTTCTCCTTCTTGAAAACTGGGACAACATTCACCAGATTCCCAAGATCACTCAAAAATCGTTAAGAGAGATTTAGGGATGACATCAGCAGCAATTTGAGGATTCTGGGATGAATCCCATCAGGTCCCATAGATTTGTAGGGATTGAGCTGGAGCAGCAGGTCCTGCTCAATTTCAGGATCAACTGGGAGTCGATCATTCATGCAGACACGGTTCGTATAGCTCAGGGCATCAAGACCCCCTTGGTCTGTAATCCATGTTGAAGACAGAGGGAAAGAAAGAGCTAAACACCGCTGCATTGTCTCTGTCCCTGTTTGTGAGGTGACCATTCTCATCCTCTAATAGGCTGATGGTATTTCAATACTGCCTATATCCATTAATAAATGTCACTTGACCTTGCTTCCACTGAGCATACACCTCTGAGCATGTGCCTACCTTTTTTCCCTTATTTCCAAGGGAAGATCCTGCTCTATGAAGCCAGCTTTATGCCTCACCTACTGGATTTCTGACATTTGGGAATTCCCTGCTCCTGTGCACTTAGTGACTGGACATAATTTTAGTGAAATCAAAAACCTTGTTGAGAGCTGTATGCAGTCCCATTTATTTTACTAGTATCAGGTAATCCAGATAAGCATTTTCTAATTACAATTATACCTTGGTAATATCCACTGTGGAGGTTTTATATTAAAACTGTATTCTTTTAATGATAATTTGGCACCACTCACATTTGTATCCGAATTTTTGCTTGTATTAATACTTGAAGTTAGAGTTGTGGAAATCAATGCAACAGAAAAGCTAGACCCACATAAACTGATCTTTATTTACTTTTAGAGATGCAGTATGTACCTTGCAAAGTTCTTGGATTATACACAAATATATTTTGATCAATCATTCCTAAACAGTATTTTGATCATTTTCTTTCACATTTAATCACAGAAAAAGCTACCTAGAGAGAATTAATCAATAATTTTATTCTAGGATCCCTAAAAAGAAATACATGTTTTAGTAGAGATATTTTTCATCTGCAGTTTGATGCAGAAAGACATTTTACAAAAAATTAGACTCTAGCTTTTCACAAATTGCAATGAAATTCATAGCTTTGTTTGCCTACAGCTTATGCTTTGTTTCCAAGTGTTTTATTCAGTATTTGATCTTCAGCAGAAAATGTCCTTAATCACAGAGATTTAGCAATTTATAAAGCACTTAAATTTCTCTTTGGTTTCATATTAATTCTGGATTTCTAGATAAAATCTTTCACACACTTCAAAAAGAAATGTCTACTGATTATGACTAAATTATTATACTCTCTTAAATTAAGGAGCATTCATTTAAAGTGAATGACAAAATTTAAACAAGAAATTAAAGCCACCTTTCCATTAACATTTAGGGGAAAAGTCCTATAAAATTTAGACAAGGCTTACTTTAAGAACAATGGATTTGGTTCTTAAAATACAAACAAGCAAACAAAAACAAAGAAAACCAGAAACAAAAGACCAAAAAACCCCACACAGAATGCAAAAACCCACCAGAACACAACCAACAAACACCCCCAACAAAACCCAGAGCAAGTAAAGCTGAAATTTAACTGAAACTTCAGCATTTTATAATTGTTTATAGACTATTTGTCTAAAGGCCAAAATTTAAATTTCCAGCTATCACACTGTACTTCTAACCTATTACAATATGTCTATCAAGAATAAAATAGAAATGTAATTCTTGAAAAATACTCATGGCAGGCTTAAAAATAGGACATATAGAGAGTACAAAATTTCTACAGAGAAGTATATACATGCATACATACAGAAACACCAACCAGATGTACATAGGTAACAACTGAGAATATATATTCAATTGTTAAGGTTCATTATTTTCCATTAAAAAAAAAAAAAAGCTGAAATTTAGGCCAGAAAACTACTGAAATTTAGTATCACATAGAGCTTAGTCCGTGGCCTTTTATTTTTTTTTCTTTTTGCTAAAAAAAGAAAAATTATATAGCTTATTTACAGTAGAATGAAGCGGATTGTTGGTTTGTTTTGTTTTCTTTTCTTTTTTTAATTTGTCCTAACTCTAATTTCGGTTTATTATAACCATTTTGCTTTCTCTATGACTGTTGGATAGTGTTTTGTGTAACTAGTTAGGCAGCTGCCTTCCAAGCCCAATCATGACTGTCTCCTAATTGTAATTCAAGGCAAGTCCCAGACATACCAAGACATCTAAACAAAAGGTACCACATGTGTGTCAATCACTACAATTAACATGCCAAAATAAAGTTATATGCAGGTCAGCTTTTGCATCTGAACCAAAGAGAAAAAAATTAAATGTTATTTCAGCATTAACTTAATTTGGCTTATGACTTCTGGTATCAAGCATTGTATACCCCAAGCAGATGTAGCTTTCTAAATAAGTATGTAATTAAATTAGTTTAAATAGTTTTAATGATTCTGTATTCATATGCTTTTCCTTGAACAATTCTTTTTGTTTTCACATTTTTTAAACAGCAAGAGTCTCTTTGATTTTATTTATCCTAGGTCTTTAGAATAAAACTAGATATTTTTAAAAAATCAAGTTATGCTCTTACTACAGGACAAAAGCTGGCTTGAAAGACCATTTGTGAATTAATGTTACCATGTAACAACTCTTGCCACAATTATTACATGTTAAAAACTTATTCAAGATCTGTATTACAGTGTAAAGCTTTCATTAAGGTTGTCTTACCCTCCCAATCAAATAAAATATTTCTTTTGATAATGCTAAAAAGTACTTGTGTTTGTGTTGCCTAGGTAATGGTTTTTCTTGAGAATGTTTTGGGAATTACTGAGCAGAGTCCTAAGAGACTGTGGAAGTTTGTACTACATAACATATATTGCTTCCTGAACAGGTACTTATACTTACTATATTTTGTATAAAGACTTTGAATTAGGTGGTCTGGTTTATTTGTATAAATTTACAGTGATTACAAGAAAACATCTAACACTTTAAAAATGGACTTTCAATCTGTAAATTAATATGGGCCAGAGTACATTTGGGTACATCTACTCCAGTTTAACATACCCTGTAAACAGACAGTTGTAATTCTATAAATCTCCTCTTCAGCGTTAAATGAAGGGAGGTGCTGTAGTATTTCCAAATATGGAATCTGCAAAATGGATACAATTCTTGTGTATTTATAGGGGAATTATACCCATGTCTTCCATTTCTATTCTCCTCCTTTCCAAGTCTGACTTTAAAGTAAATAGGTTTCCAGTCTCTAAAAACAAATCCTGAATGACAAAAGGGCAATGTTACAGGTTGCCCTTTGGGATATTCCTGTTTAGAGGGAATCTAATCTCAAATGACACTAAAATGCTCTGCTTCATCCTATATTTTCTAAAACTTCGTATAGGCTCAGCTGGTCTATGAAGAAGGAGCCAGGTTCTCCCTCTGAGAAGTTTTACCTAGCCAGAGTGCAAACACCACCGGTACAGCAAAAGCAGAGAATCTTTCAATGACTGAATTAAACTAACATCTGCAGACTGAAGAGACCCTTAACTGTGAAAGAAAATAATATATATCAAGAAATAAAAGTGTGAATGTTTAATAATAGTACTTAACATATCTGATAAATCTCTAAAATAATAAATTAGGAAAAACAAACATCATTTTCCCCTCAAAATTATTGAAGCAGCCATTATATTAAAATTCTTCCTCAACCTAATGGAAAAACTTATTTTCAAAATACGTCATCATCAGATACAATAGATTATTTTAGAATAAAATATGTTTTAGTTTCAAATGTTTAGTTACCCCTGTTCAAGGACAGTAGCAGAAGTGCTGATTAACCGAACTACAACAGCAGGCAAGTAATGCAAAATGAGAAGTGTGAACAACACAAACTCCACAAAAATTCATTCTGTGAACACTCAGTTTGTTTCAATTTTCAGACTGCTAAAAAATAGGTGCAAAATTCAAACAAGTTAAAAAATGAGTAGACACAGCAAACATTAAATGTCATTAAAAAGTCACCCCCTGACATGTGATATTGTTGCAGTCCCACAGAAAATATGATGCTGGCAAATTATGTCAACACAGAGCATGTATAGAATAAGGTATAATTATGTGTACTAAAAATAATAAAGTAAAAGCTAAATTTAACTGTAAATAAGATAGCAGATAAGTATTTGTTGAAAGCATTTAATCTTTTGAAAGGTGTCAATTACTTAAGAATGGGAAAATGGTAGCTGCATAATTCTGCTTAAGATAACTACATCCATAGCAGAACAATTTTGGCTGCTATTATATTTTTATCATTAGGAAAAAGTAATACAGTGGGAACACTACAGTAAAGTACTTGAAGTTGCATATAAGTAATTGTGGTTGTGGTTATAAACAACAATTATCCTCATTTCATTTTTTGGTACTAAATAGCAATTAACAAACTTTATATAAATTTCATTCTTGGTGGTTGCTTGAAATAGCAGGCATAGATTTTATTTAGATAAAATTACTTCAATTTTAGTTTCTTATACTAAACAACAATGGGCCTAAAAAATAATATTTTGTAAAAGATATTTCTTTGAGAAAAAAATACACAAATACAATTGTACAACTACTTAGTGGATTTAGTCAAACTCTATTCTATTCTATTTTTGCAAACTCACCCCGATTAAAAAGTAAAATAAAAAGAATTGACAGAAAACTCATGTACTGTCTTAAAACAATCTATATGCACTGAAAAATAATGACAAAATCCCTTATGATTCAGTGTGACTGAATTCTGCATACTAGTACCCGACTTTTATTATTGTCACTAATTAGACATACACAGTGCATGTTCAAAAACTCCTGCCTGGAAATAAAAGGTATGTATTAATTACTATAAACTCTAGTATCCATAGGCATACAAAATCGATTCTCAAGACTGAAGTCTTAAGAAAAAGAAGTACCTTGGAAATAAAATTGGAAAGACATGTAGCCCACTGTGTGAATGGACAGCACTCTAATCTGAAGGACTTGTAAATTTGCACAGGTTTAACCTAAATTTACCTCTAAACCTTAACTGAAAAGGGAAGAAGAAGAAATAAAGGTGGAAAAGAGCTTCATATTACCCAAATTCCAAGATTGTTTTCAAGTTAGCTAGTTTTCAGAGCTTTCTACCAGTGACAGGTGACCCAAACTGAGTCTGTTATTTACCTTGGAGATTGAATTCTCTATTTTGCAAACAAGAGGTAACAATATTAATGTAATAGAGGCAAGGAATAATATTTTTGTTGTTATTATTATCATGACTATTGCTATTACTATTTCTATGTTGATAAAAGAGTGGGATTAAAGCACTACGTAGATTTGCTTTGCAGAGTAATTTTGTTTATGAAATGGTTCCAGTTGCCCACTGAAAAAGACTGATATTTTCTTGTTCTCCAAACTAACTAAAGTATTGCTGGCTTTGCAGACAGGTTTACTCTGCAAATAACCATGAGAATGAAAATGAATCTTTATTTATCTTCTTTTTTCTACATTTCCTATCTAGTAAAGGGGGAGTGGGGAGAATAGACATAAAATTGTCCTTTAGAAATGAAAAAATGACCCTTGTATTGTATTAATGTGAAGGTGTTAAAAGTCATTGGTAATACTGTTCCATTCCTTTTTCTAGAATTGTAAGTATGGATGTTCTTCACATCTGGGTGGATAGGGGGATGTTCCTGGTATCTGTTTTGCTTAAAGGGAAAACAGAAATCTAAAACTTCTCACTTCCATACTTCTCAAAAATTCATTACTCTCCCTTTAGATGTATTGGCAGGAAATAAAATGAACTGCATTAAGGTAAAGATTTTCACCTTTATAAATTAATATTCTTATTTCACCTTCTAATTTTACTATCTCTGTTGTCAGAAGAGGTAGTCAAGATCCTTTCCCAAATACTCAAAATGTATTTTGAAGTCTCAAGCAGATAACAAATTTTAAGAAAATTTTGTTAGCAGCAGTCAGAATTCTCCAACATGCCAAGTCCACATGGGCATTTATATTTTGTGATTGTATCAAGAAATTTTCAACCTTGTAATAAATGGGCCAATATACTTGTATGCAAATTGGAACATGGTCCCTTGGGCACATACTTCATATATCACTGGACTGGGCTGAATAGGAAATGAATGAAAAGCAAGTAGATATGACACACTGTTCTTTAATAACTTTTGTTGTTGCTGTTATTAAATTAAGATTTCTTTAAAATTCTAAAGCCATCACAACAATTCAAAACTTCAATGACTCCCTGATCACTTAAAATTACTTCCTGGGAATAACAATATGGATTAAAATGGGTTAACCATAGGTAATTCAGCAAGGATTCACTCCTGTGTGAGTAAACAGTAACTGCAAGAAACTATGACACAAGCCTCCAAGAAAGGGATGTTCTAGTTACATTTATAGGTCAGTTGCAGTTTGTTGTAAGCCTTCAAGGCAGTTCTATCTTTTCTGACTTTTAAGTTTTAAAAAAAAAAAATCTGTTATTCTTCAAAAAGCTGCCAAGACAAAATTTTGGGGGCTTTATTTGAGATCAAATGCCTGATATAAGGCCAGCTCCATAGCACCGCAGATCCTTCTGGAAAAAGCTTCAGTACTACGAGAAGACACTATTGAAGGTGAAAATTGGTTACTAAATATGAACCTATGAGATAGGCCAGACACAATGCTTGCATTCATTCTGAAGAGACGTGGATGTGAAGAGGCCTCTTCTGGAAGGCCCCTTCAGTTTAAGAATAACCTAAACAACGTTTTATAATCCTTTGAATTATGTTTTTAAATTATTTGGATATGGTATGTATCACCAGAGAAAGGAGTGGTGTACTCATAATTCAACCTACTTCAAGCAACACAGAATTGATCTCATTAAGAAGGGAATATTTTGCCTTAATTCTCATGTTCAGTAAACTAGAGTGTGTCAGCCAAGTGAATTACAGTCTATTCAGAGAGTCTGCACACCTGAAAGTAAAACTGATCTGATCTGAAAGAGGTGGGGACAGCCTTCCCAGACGTGAACAAGTGCCCAGGCTTCAGAGATATCCCTGAGGCATGTTGGCAGGCTCAATCTCAGATACTGAACAGGTGCTGGAGGGCACCAAGAATTTGATGAAAAGGAACTGGAAAAGATTTAAATATGAGAGACCTGACAGTGAAGTGTATTGAGAAAAGTGCAATCACCTCACCAAGTCAGGGTAGTGGGTGACAATCATGGCATGATACTGACATTTCTGCTGCTAAAGGCTTCTTACCCCATGTGTTGGCTCAGATCAACACCCTTGATTTTCACAGTGGAAAGTTCTAATTATAAGCCATGATCTTGGGTGCATTTCAGGTGCTGATAGAAGAAATTATGGCTAGAAACTGAGAAACCAATCTACTTCTCAACTGGGCATAATCTTCTAGATTCCCAAATCTGACAGTCCTATGGGACTACAAAAAAGACAGATAAAAAAAGCCTTAGGAGAATAAATTTAAAATGTGACAGGTGTATTAGGAACAACAGACCAAGCAATTTCAGAGCTGTGAACGTCACAGGCAGGTTAAAAATTTTCTTATTCTACTTTTTCCCCAGGAGATAAAGAGACCAAAGATGTAAAAAGAAAATCATGATGGCAAGGACAAATATTTGAAAAATTAAGTAGGTTTGATTTGAAACAAACAATAACAACCAAACAAAAACAACCAAACAAAAATACACACACAAAAAAACCAAACCAACAAACCATGAGCACAGAACACCCTAAATAGATACTGCTGAAGGCAAAATAAACACCAGTAACAAAACACTTCTGACATCTACCAACTGAACATATACATTTTAAGTAAGTATATACTGCAATTCATGCTGAACAAAACACTACTGTTCTTTTGCTACAAAGTTTCTTGCAAAGGGTCAAATATAGGAATCTAAATTCCAATCTGAGCACCAACTTTATGTTACATAACTCAGCAAAAGAGCTGAGGAACACTGAAAAACTTCTCAGCAGAAAATTTTCCTGTTTAGCATTCACAAGTGGGTATATATTTAGCCAGTTATTGAGTCTTTTATCTCATCATCAACACATGCTGCTATGGTATGAACAGTCTACAGTACACATTTTCCTTCAAAGCTCTTTCTCATCACACAATACTGATGGTGACTAATTTTGCCAAAGGTAGGCTTCTAAGTAGAATTTCATCAGGCATATGTAATATAATAATTTCTTGGTGCATACAAAGATATTGTCAGATACAAAGAAAAATATTTTGTCAGAACAGAATATTCGATCAGCAACAAGAACTGGCTGTTTAAAGAGCTGTGCCTAAAACAGATGTGCTTTCCATTACAGCCCTTTTGCCATCTGACACTAAAATCAGCTCTAGTGAATTTAGATTATTTGTTCAATGCTAAAATCATGTTATGCTCAGCAAATATAAATGTTATCTGTTCAGAACTTATAAGGCAAATTCATAGAATATGACTACATACTTCTTTCCTTTACCCCATTCTATTTCTCTACCACTAAATTTTCCTTGACTTCTTGAATGAATTGGTAGAATTCATTTTGTTAAAAGCACAAGAGACCTTGCACTCTCATATTAGTGAATTTCTGGACTATGAGAATATTTTGTTCCTCAATTACACAATGAATTGATATGCAAAGATTCTGTCAAAAGTATATAATGAACATTTTCACATGTTACTGCAGTTGTTCTAGATTATCTCCCCCCTGCCCCTAAAGCAAAGAGTGATAAAAGTCTGGATGTGCTGTCCCTGTGGACACAATATTTCTATCAAACAGATGGGTGGATTTTGTCAATCTTTCTAACAAGAATTAATGGAAATTAAAAAAGGATTTATTGACTGGTGCCAGATGGCTGAAGGATTTTGCTTAGGTACGACTCATGTAAATTACAAAAAAGCAAATGCAACCTCTTGCTGTGGACAAGAGGTTAGTTCTTCATTAAATTAGGAGCGTTCTGTTCAGATGTTAAAAGGAAGCAAACCCTTTATTTTATACTTTGTCAGACATGACCATGTTAAGACATCAAGACATTAATGGTCTCTTGATCATCACACATAGTGCAGGCCTGCTTTGCATTCTTGGGAAGAAGCCCATAGAAATAGTCATGATAAAAGACATTATGCTCAGATTTAAAATAGTTATTGTCTGTGTATGTACTTGAAACTATCTCCTGCAGTTCCAGCCCCTCAGAAGCTATAGCCTCCTCCTTGTCTGCTAACAGGTTCCATTAACTTGTGTTCCACATGAGCAAAAATAAGGTAAAACCAGCTAGAAGAAAACACAGAAACAGACCTTTTTGCTTCAGTGTCGCCCCATCCACCCCAGATATGAACTCATATTAGTACACATTAGTGTACTAATATGTATTAATACATTAGCAATTGAAGAGTTATTATTGACAAGTCTAGAAAAAACTGACTTGCTATCTGAAGATAATGAAGACTCATCACTTCCCTTTTCACAGCCAAGTTTGGATACCAGTAGATCAGTAGAACTGTCTGCTAAAGGTACATTTTGCTTCTTCTGAAGCTTTAATGACATCAGCAACTGCAAAACTGTAGAAAACCACACAGGAAACTACCTGTTGGCCAACACCATCTGTACAAATGGCAGAGAACTGCTGGAAACTTTTCATCAGCTTTGTGGACACATGGAGTTTTCTGTCCTATATTTTCCTCACTGCCAAAAGCTTTAGGATGCTGTTTTCTTCAGGACACGCATAATACAAGGGATTCTTTGCTGCCACATCACGTCTCTAAGAAATGCCAAAACATACCAGACAGGTATTATATTAGCAGCAAATGTTCAGCTCAGTATTTCAGCTCATAGTTGCACATTGCTTATTCCAAAAGTCATATGCTCGGGAACAGTGGGCCAAGGGAATATGAAATTTACTTTCTATTTCACAGAATGACTGAATGGATAAGGTTGGAAGGACCGGAGTGGGTCATCTGGTCCCTGCTCAAGCAAAGTTGTCATAGAGCACATGGCACAGGATTGTGACCAGACAGTTCTTGAATACCTCCAGTGAACCCACAACTTCTCTGGGCAATCTGTTTCAGTGCATGGTCACCCTCACAGTGAAGTTCTTACTCATGTTCAGATGGAATGTTCTGTGCATCAGTTTGTACCCACTGCCTCTTGTCCTATTGTTTGGCATCACTAAGACAAAACTTCGTACCATCCTTCTGACACTCCCCTTCAGATACTTACAGACATTGACAAGATCCTCTCTCAGTCATCTCTTCTTGGGGCTGAACAGGCTCAGGTCCCTCAGCCTTTCCTCATAAGTGATCATCTTTGTTGCCATCTACTGGGCCTGCTGTAGGACCTCCATGTCTTTCTCTCTTGTTCTGAGAAGGCCAGAACTGGACACAGTACTCCAGGTGTGGTCTCACCAGGGCTGAGAAGGGCAGGATCAGCTCCCTCAACCTGCTCACAGTGCTCTTCCTAATGCACCCCAGGATACCATTGGCCTTCTTGGCCACAAAGACACACTGCTGGTTCATTGTTCTCCAGGACACCCAGCTCCTTCTCTGCAGAGTTGCTTTTCCATGCCTCTGTAAAATCTAACAGCTCTACGATAGGACTGAAATTTTAGAACACAGTCCTTTTTTTACATATTCAGAATATTTTATTACTATGCAAAAAACTGATTTCTTCTTTGATAAAAAATTATATAGGAAAAAAAATTAGCTCCACAAATATTAAGAATATTTATATGCCAAAAATAAATTTAAAAAGCTTAATTTAATCTTAATCTTAATGTTAATCTTAATATTAACAACATTTTTTGTTCACATCCACAAAGGTCTTGATAATCTAATATAATATTAAGTTACAAGCTCTGAAGCCTCAGAAATAATACCTTAAAAAGACCATAATTTATTTAGAGGTCCCATTAAATGTTTATGTTTCTTGAGTTAAAAAAAGAAACCCTTCCATTTTATATTGTTGCAAGTACAGAAACTAATCAGAGAGTTAATCCTGTTACTGGTGAAACACAAACCAATTAAAATATCTCCTGTCAAGACATAATAGTATTTAACCAATATCTGCATTTTAATATAATTTATCTTTTAATATTTTTCTGATTTTATTATCCATTTAATTTTTAAAAGCACACTGGAAACAGGTTAAGATGATGGTATTTGGGCACTGTTTGCCCTTTTTTAACTCTCCATACCAATAGCCTAGATCTTTAAGCAGTCTATATGGAACCTGTTCTAAGAAAAAGCCTCTATGTGAACAGGTAAAATTATAATTACTGGGGTATTTCAGCTCTATCTAGATAGTAAGATTAGTTGCAAATCCAGAACATTAATGGATTTACATGTTCTAGACTTTAGGTGAAGCTTGCTTTAATCAGCCTTGAGAGAAATTGCAAAGCTAATCTTAAAGTGACCTCTAGGGATTCTTACCACATCATAAAATATAATTTCTGGTAAATATCCAAAACAAGCAAAGCTGTTCCCAACTTTTATTTGTTCCTAGAATTATTAATGCAAATATACTCTCAAACCTATCCAAATCTATTCAACAATTTAAAAAACAGCATATAGATTGTATGATTTACTGGTAGATGAGTACATTCTGAAGAACAGTGTGCAGTTTTGAAAACAGTCTCCTTGATTTCAAGAGTAATGTGTACTCAGGAATGGTTTTCTTTAGTAATGCAACACAGATACTCAAAGAACTTGAATGGCTATTAGATACAAAGCTAAATTGAAAGATATGACCCATCACATATTTATTAAAAACAAGATTCATCCAGGTGAGTCAATGATAATGATGCTCTGCTGAAAACAGCAGTTTTGCTTTGCATATTTGGTCTACAAATCCAACAGGAATGCAATAACTTCATGAAAAGGCAATTAAACTGAGAAAAAATACAACCCTCTTTTTACTTGTCATGTCAAATTATTGTAACACAAACATATACACAGAGAAATTTCAGCTTTGGCAGAAACCACACACTTCTACAAACTTAGTCAACCAAATGAAGAATCAGTTTACAGAATTCCTTTCAATTCTTAATGGCTCCATGGGTAAAACCTAATTAGTGAAGTCAATAATTTGTCCCATATGCTTACTTCTGATAGATTGCAAAGCTGTCTTCCACATCCCGTTCTTAGGCCATAGTGAGAACTACCTTATTAGAAAATATCTGTAGAGTTAGTTTGTGGAAAATGTAGCTAGAAAATTAAGAAATAAATCCCACTAACATAATGCAAAGATACGTGCTCCTTATCCCAAGTCTAATTGCATTTCAACCTAAATGATAAATAATTTAACTCAAAATATCTGCAGTTTTCTGCTACTTTTTAAGTACTGCTAAATTGACGTTATACCTTTTATTTTGTATTTACCGTGGGTTTCAGTGATTTAAAAACTAAGAAAGTGGGAAGTGAAGCAGTTAAAATATTTAATGCTTAATTGGACTTAATGAACTTGTTAAAAACATATTTTTATAGAACATTCATACTGAGTACCCCTAAGCAGTGTTGGCATTCTAATGAGTTTTCACTGTAATAATTGAAATAGATTGCTTTTCTCGCTTGAATGTTTGTGTTTTAAAAAAGTCAAGTCCTTCTGTAATTTACTATTATAAAATGTGATAATTAATTATATTAAATTTTATTAGTCTAAACAAGACAAAACATGACATCTAGCACCCTTCCATAAGGTAGAATTCTACTGAAAGTACCAAATGTAAGACGCAATACCAATTTATTTTATTTTTTTCAAGGTAGACCAAAAGATATAAGTACAAGCCCATTCTTTCAAATTTATATACAAATAACTTTGATTTTTTTTTTTTTAAAATCAATAAATTCAAAAATCACACTTTTTCAATAGAGAAAGCCTGAATATTGATTATTTGGAGCAGATTAGTTTATGACCAAGTCATTGACCATGAAGTTAAAAAGTAGAAGCCTCGCACCAGGACACAAGGGAACAAAATTATATCAATATTAAAAATTCAGATTTTTAATATAAACCAGGAGAGGGTGATATGAGTTTCTTTAAACCATTCAGTCAAACTATTTCACGTTAGCAAAACCAAGCATTAATTAACTAAAGTTGCTTATAACTCCTAATTTAAATTGTTAATAAATTGGAAAAGAAAAGGAAAAAAATTCAACATAACAGTTTTCATTGAACCTCTGCTAGTAAGAACAACAGGGTGTAGTGATTTCAAGAAAGAAATATGACAGCATTTAGGGAGAAAAGTAATTTATTTTTACCTGAATCTTCAGCAAAAATACTCAACAAATATTTCTACATGCATAGCAATATCCTTTGAACTTTATCCAGAACCTCCAAATCTCCTGAAAATACATTTTCAGGTTTTTTCCATTCTCATCTCATCTCTAGTATTTTGTATTCCTCCTATAATGCTAAGTAACATATTCCTCCTCCTCTCAATCTTTATATAACAGTTATACATTAGAATTAAATAGTGTCCACAATATGTCTTAAAGAACACTTTGCATTGCATGTGCAGTTTCCTCATAAATCAAATCCTTGGCTTGAAATTCACAATGAGAGCAGATGGATTAGTTCAAAAATTCACATGGATGGAAAAGTTAATCCAGTTCTGCTATTTCAGCTGCTGAAGGAGATACAAGTGCTGTTACAAAGAAGGGACACATTGCCTTGATCTATCTGCCTCTCTCCCAAACTGGTGATTGAAATGCTTTGTCCCTGTACTGACACAACTTTGCTAAAAGATTCCTGACTTCTATGCTATTGCCACTTCTCTTTCAAATAACTAAGTGCAGGCCTAGGTGGGCATTTGGACAATCAGTCTTCAAAGATGCCCTACATGAAGTAGACACACAGTTTTCCACTCCGGAAATGATGCAAGTACTATACACATGGATTGCTTAGCATTTTCACTCATGTTGAGACAAAAAATACTCAAGAAAACTTGCCATCTTCATGAAGATTAAGACTATTTGGTACACCAATTACCTGAACACTTCAAATCATCCTCAAATTCCTTGATCGGATCATATAATTATTAAAGTGATAGCTGCAGTTAGTTTTTTGGTATCCCAAACAATTAGGTTAACTGCTTTCCTGTGCCTCCCTCTTATTTGTTACTGGATATCTATCGAGCTCCTGCACAATATAGACAAAACTCAAAAATAGAAAACACTAGACAAGTTAATACAGAACCTAAACCTCCTAAAACTCTGCCTTCCCAGCGCCATTTCTAAGGGAGATTAGCTCTCTCAGTTTTAGGCTTTCCCAGCACTCATACTACTTTATTTCAAGTATCACAGTAATCTTTGCAGTGCAGGAAAATGGGCTCTGAATAATTTACTATTGTTAATTTTCTTGGGTTTAATTCTGCAGTCCAAAAGATTTGAGGTACCAATGTTGATTCAAATAAAATTCTCATGACTACAAAAATTTATGGGTTTAATCTGTCTAGATTACTAGCTAAAAAAAAAATTAAGAACAGCAAAGAATCTCTATTGATTGATTCAAATCAGTGTGCCCAGCCCACAATTTTGTCTTGAGACAAACTGGTTATGAGTTAAACCCAGAAGAGGTTTAGGGGACAAAAATATATTTTCTTTTATCTCTCAGCCTCTATTTTTCACAGATGTTTGTCTAACATTATACAAGGGGAAGACAGAGGCAAACTACTCTGCAAAACTACTCTACGTCTTTCCAGTCAGAGTCTAGGTGAAAGCAGCTTCACATCTGCTGCCCAGAAAAGTTCCTCAAGTGTAATTCCAGAATTAAAATGCTGGAATTTTTAAAACTCTATGTATCTGCAGTGGTATATGTCAGACAGACACATCAGAATGTAGTTCAATTTCTGACAATTGCATGCTCTGAAGAAGATGACATTTTAATCAGTTTCTATCAATTTTATAAAGCTAAATGGATCAATTACAAAAAAAAAAAAAAGGCATACTTTGATTCAACAACTACAACAAAATCTTGACCAGATAGTCAGAATTTCCTCCCCCCAAAAAACCCTTTTAAGATTAGAAAACCCTTTGTAATGGGCAACTTGTAATAATATGCTACACTTGGGATTACAGGAGGAAAGACTGATAGGATAAAAATAGATTTTTGGAAGAATATGATGTAATAATTCACCAAGTATTTAGAGTTTGCCAAAGCAGGGTACTCTCAGAGACAAAGGAGTCATAATAGAGCACTCAAAAGGTTACCAGAAGAATGTTGTAAGGCAAGTGAGCAAAATTAAGTGTCCAAAAACCTTACAGTACACCACAGTAAGGAACTCAAAAAAATGTCACAAGGCAGGATGACACCTAGCAACCAGGGGTAAAAAAAGGAAAAAGAAAAAAAGCAGCAATTATGTCACTTTTCCTTAGTTAAAAGGCTTCAGCATAATATACTCAGCATGACCAAAAAAGGTAAGAAATGTTTTATTGACTAAGAAGAAAGGAGAACGCTCAAGTACAAGCAAGCCACCAGCCGCTGAATAACTTGCTATTCTACAGCCCATAAACTACATTCAAGAGAGAAAGCCAGTAGGTTTCTGAAATCACCCATAGTACTGGAAAGTACACTACACAGGGGGAGCTGTGCAAGAGCATCAAAGAATACAAGAATAAGATGATTACAACTGGAAAAAGAAAAGAAAAAAACGGTGCATGTGAATGCCATTGTGGCATAGCAGTAAGAAACTCATTTAACTAGCAGTCCTTTTGGTAACTTGATTGTATGACTGATCAGAATGTTTATTACCAAAAAAGTCAGGACAATCCTGGCTCCCAGAGACTATTTTCAGCTATTAGGATACCAATTTAATACTTTTTCACCTGCTGAAAGGGATAAGAAATCAATCCCATCTGTACTTAAGACTGTGAAACTACAGAACAGTGCCAGTGCCGGGGGTGGGGAAAAGCCAGCAGGTATATTTGCACTGTTTGAAACTAATGTCAATGTCACTGTGGATGTGTAGAGAGATTAAAAAGCAACAGATATGCCAAGAGAAGAAAATCTACATGTGATTTTGGGTTCAGGAACTGCCATTTCTTTCAGAAAATTATATAAATTATTTGAGAGAACTGCATGTTGCAAATATATAGGAAGCATCTTTCCAGACAGATAAAAATATTTTTCTCTGAAGCCAAATAAAATATTTTAGTTTGTTTTATTTCATTAGGTCCAGATGTACTATGTCATCATGAATGCTCAGCAAAATTTATGAATAAATTGTACCCTGCCAACAGTAGCGCTGGTAAGTCAGCAAGATCTGCATATCACTTTGGCATATGAATAAACCAACTCAATATGTCCAATATTCTCAATATTCAATTCAGTTAGATTTTTATGAATCACTTCATATTCTGTATTGTGCTATTTTAAATGCCTATGATGAGTGTCTTAAAAGGCTTTAGCATGAAATAGAATAACTGAAACTCTCTGCAGGATCAGCAACAGGAAAAAAGGACACAAGCTTCAATACTTTCTTCTATTTATGATACAGAAAACTTAAAGCAATACTACTAGAATGAGCCAACAGTTGAAAAAGATATCTTTTAGGAAGAAGAAAACTTCCATATGCTTACAATATGCAAATTATTCGGTATCTGAATGGTTTGTTAATTATATTATGAGGCCCCTCTGTTCAACAGTGCTGACGGTATTCATCTCCTCCTCTTTTGCAATTTTGTCTTACAACAGAAGTGAATTGAATAGCTTTGTGCTGACAGGCTGTGTTCAGGATCCTAAAGTGCCTGGTAGTTTCATTGTTCCCGAGGAATGCAATTCTTTGAGAGGGCATAGCCATGCACTGAAAGAGATGGTCTCTCTCCATTTAGACTAATCCTATAAATGGCTTTGATGGTTAAAACCTAGACCTTGAATTTTGATTTATATTCAAGTTGTGAGCTGGTCTAGCAAGCATAGTCCAAAAGAGGAGGAGCAATAGTGCTGACTACTGTCATTAGCCAGGCTGTTCAGTCCTAAACATGTTGAAACATTTCACAGAGATGAGACTTTTATTTCTATGTACAGTTACCAATAATGGAGCTTGAACCACCAATCATTAACTTTGCAGCTTTGTGTTACATGGTATCTCATCTTTCAGGTAGATTTTTTCTTTTTCAATTTTTTTTAATTTTTTTGTCTTTTTCCCTTTAAGCAGACATAACTAGTAGTGTCACTGAGGACTGCAGAAATGCCCTGAAGTCTTAGTAACAAAAGGACAGGAAATGTTTGATGAATAGAGACCTTAGAGATACAGGTAGTTCTACTAAGTGATGTGGGTTTTATAATCTTTCCTGGAGCTTTGACTCGTGTTTCATTGTTCAGCTTTAATTTCCTGCTTGCCTTCCAAAAGCCAAGATCTTTTAGCACTGAGATTGCAGTTGTTAGGAACTTACAGATTCAACTATATCAGTAAATAAGTATAATTCAGGTTATGTGAATGAAAAGAAAAAGTGGCATTATCAGGATATTTTAAACCTTCAAGATGAATATTTGACAGGCAAAGTAGCAAACTGCAATTCACAGAACTATAAATAATAGAAAAAGCACAACCTAAAAAGTCAGAACAGTCCTTTT
Organism: Formicarius rufipectus; assembly: GCA_013399695.1. Classification (NCBI taxonomy): domain Eukaryota; kingdom Metazoa; phylum Chordata; class Aves; order Passeriformes; family Formicariidae; genus Formicarius; species Formicarius rufipectus. Next base: position 75,153 of record VXAU01000866.1, on the reverse strand, counting down.
TGTCTATTATTCCAAATGCATATTAGGTACATCTGTTTATACAACAAGGGAACACATTCCTAAAGAATAAAAAGTTAGACATTCAAATGAGAAATATCTCATGAAGAACACACAACATGAACTTAACTTCCTTTTTTCTTTCCCCAGTTTTGAGATACTGTTACAAATTTGAAAACAGATTAAAAAAAGACAGTGCAGTTACATGTTCCCAGCAAAAGATGCCTCACACACATCAAAGAAGCAAACTACCATAAGAGCAGGGAGATCTAACAGCAGGACTGTTACAACAAGGAGCACCTTGTTATTTAGACAACATCTGTGTTTCCCAAATGGCAAAGTAAATGAACATAATGGTTACTGCCCTGTATTCATATTTTGCCACCTGCATATGCATGGTAATACATTGACTAATCAAACTAGAAAACACACACACAAAAATTCCTATATCTATCTTTCCACCTTCCCTGAACATCATCAAATGAGTTTATACACAACAAAACAGTACAATGAAATTCTAAAGATAACCCAACCAACAGCAGTCAAAGTTATTAGTTGTAATAAGATGAGGACTTTATACCTTGGTGAGATGAAATAAAAACATTAGAGTAGGTGCTACTTGCTTGTATATACTTGGTAGTTTTATAAACGTTATTATGTAGTAATGTTAGAAATCTCAGTCAAGCAATTACTGAAAGCATACACATCTAGGACTTTTTAGGAATAGAGGTAGCCAAAAATCCCTCAACTATCATTACGTAAACTTCAAAGCCTTCAAATAACTTCCTAGGGCCACACCTGTTGACTTCTACACCTATCTGTACTTTAAGGCCAGATAATATTAAAAACATTTGATAAAAAACATTTCTAGGTATCATGAGAAATTAAGGCTTCTCTATGAAGGACAGCATATCCTTTTGTTGAGGGGAGAAAAACATCTTCCTCGTGGAATGTCAGTCCTTAAGATTTAAGAATGCAGTAGTTTGTCTGTAGGCCTTCCCCAGGAATAGAATTCCCTAGGAATACTTCCCTATGGAAGTATTCCATATCATGCTCTTACGTAATCAGGTGTAAAAAAGACAGAGAGGGAGGTTGCTCTCTCTCTTTATCTTCTCTCCCTTGTCAGGTGAGCACGCAGACAGCAGCTCTTGGTGTTTAGGTCGGGCTATATATAATATATATATATATATATTAACTATATGAGTTAAGGCCTTGCTGTGAGGCTGTTGTCTGCATTGGCATAGGAGGAAGGGAACTCATTTCTCCCAAGGGAAGTTGGTAAGATCTTATTATGTTGTTCTACAGAGCTAACTTCTGGGATTCCATTGTGTGGGTCTGTTTTGTTTTTACCCTTTTGGTCCTTTTCCCCTTCCCCCTTTTCTCCCCTTTGGGATTGTTTGGAATCCTTGTATCCTATGTACCTAGTGTTTAGTTGTATATACATGAAATATCTGTAAATATATATATATATTCCTTTACTACATTTTCCTTTTTACTACTTTTTTTTTCTCCTTTTTTTCTGGAGCAGGGTGAAGGAGGTGACCGGCTCACAGCTGTGTTTGGCAGGGAGCCAAGCCTTACATAAAGACTAGGATTTCAATTAAGAAGAATATAAAGGAAATACACCACTTTCCAAGAGATCTGCTTCTTTCTAAGATTAGATTCTGTGTGCAGTTGAAGCATATTCCTAAACAAACATTTTCACATTAATCCATGGTATGCCAACATTTTGTAAATAGTTGTCTGCATTTTATGTGACCCAGTATGATTCAAACCTATGTTGGATCAGTTATCCTAGAGAATGGTGGAGTCTTCCTGCTGAATTATGGGACCACATTGTTCCTTAATGGAACAAACAAGTCTGTTATTAAAACTACTTGAAGTAGTTAAAGGGTAATGAAAATACACTGTTTTGTTATCAATATATGGACATTCCTTAATCTTTCTTAATCATTAATTGGTAAAATTTAACCTTATAAGCATCATTTAGAATGTAAGTATGGAGTTTTTTTAATGTTATTAACAAATTTGGTTGGTTTTGTGCCTTTTTGTGTGTGGGGGGGTTTTTTTGTTTGTTTTGGTTTTGGTTTTTGGTTTGTTTGTTTTTTTTTAATTAGCTATAGTCTTTACATGATTTTAAAGTTTTCCAAGTATTATGAATAATGTCTAAATCATAATGTTACAGCAGTCATATATAAACAGCCATTTCACTTTCCTGACCTTAAGAAATATGGTATGAGAGCATTTTATGACATCACATGGGAGGATCCAAGAATATTCATCCCAGAGAAATTCAAATGTGGTTGCTCCTTATAATTGGTGTCAAGAATTCCGTAAGGCTAAGATAATCAGAATTCAAAGCAGATTAAGTATATGCTCTATATTAATTCCATAAATGCTGACACCATGCCCAAGGAAGTGAAATGGCTATATATCAACTGCCTGTTTCCCTCTACAAACAAATTTAAATAAAGGTTTGTTGGAATAAAATTACTACTAAAAATACAGTGCTATGCAGAGCAGAAATTTTAGAGACCCCCATATCTTGCAAACATCTATGTCTGTAGTAGTCAATAAAGAATCATTTTACACACATCTGAAAACAGTAGACATTCCAATCCTAACTGTGGGCAAGACTTGCTGGATATGTAACAATTTTATAAAAATAAGTGCATTACTACCTCCTCATTACCTATAGTAGATTAATTTATAATAAAATTGAGATTGGCAAAATACTGGAAAACAATACAGCTAGAGGTAATTAGCCCAGCTGGAAACGCATTGTGAGAAGCCTTTGATGTGAAGTGACACAGAGTGGTCAATATTTGTTTCCAAACAAGAGTACAGTGCAAACAAACAAACAAAATCAGAAATAGTTGGCTGGATTTTTCATAACTGAGTTAAAACATTGCTGATTAAATATGTATATAACATTACTGTTTAATTAGTTACACGTGTATGTTGTTCCATGTTAACAACAACATCTTCTTTTATAAATTCTCTTAAAATTCCTCTGCACAGAATAACTTCCTTTTAAAATATTAGGAGACTGTGATCAGAATAAAGGAAAATCTCCAGGGAAGGTGTGGAGAGGTCTTTGTTTTCAGTACATCAATGCTTTACCCAACTTTCTAGTGTACAACACCTTACCAGCAAATCTTTTCTGTAATGTAAAGCATGAGCTGGTTCAAAATAATAAAGAGACATTTTATTTCAATTAATGTTTAAACGTGTCATTCTTTGCCTTAGATGGTTTAGGCACAAGGTGCTTGCTTTTAATTACTTGAGATTCTGTCCTTTATAATAACCATGTACAATTATGAACAGCTGGCTGCTTTTCCTTTTCCTCTCAACATTTCCAAAGGTAGCTGAAATTTAAAATTTTAAAATATTTCACTAAAACTCTTGGAAAAATATGAGCCCATATAACATATATAATATGTAACATAAGAGTATATTGATTTTTATTAAGGTAATCCATCTGTGGGAGTTTAAGCCTATAGCTTTTTGTGTGAATTTAATTATCAAGTTTTCACTGACTATATTACACACACACACATATATATATATGGGGGGATTTTTTTTTTAATATGTAAAAGAATCACTAAAATTTTATTGAAATTATATATGACTGCAAGTACATAAGACATTTGAAAGCAAAATTATTAGGCAGAGTGTTGTTGACTTTTCACAAGCAAATAATACTGACTAGAAACTAGTTTTAGGACTCATGGTCTTATAGGGGGAAACATTCAAATCTGAAGACAGCTTTGCAGTATAAATGGAATGGGCTTATAGACTGCAGTTGCATGTTTGATATATATATATATGTATGTATAAAACAGAGAATTCAAGCTTACTTCTAAGAGGTATTTCCATAAAAATTTGAAAGACCTTTTCATATCAAATGCAATTGTAATGGGGAATTGCAAGAGTCTCTAAGAAAAATAACCACTTTATCTTTTGTCTTCATATTCTCTCTCTTATTTAAGGCAGTTTGTACAGGCATGTAACATTTCCTATCAGCTTTCAAAGGAATACACAGCAGCTGTTGATATAAAATTATACGTGCTTCTTAAATTTTATTTTGTGTACATCTATGTCTTAAAGTGCTTCTATTCAATTGTTTCAGGTATACCATCAGGATTAGCATTGAAACAAAACAAAATATAAATGGATTCTCCTTAGATCTTGCAAGCAAATATGGCCTCAGAACTCACTACTAAACTTTAAATTTCTCATCTCTTTAAGCTAAGTGTAGTGGTTCACTGAACATAGTTGAATTATGAAAGTCCTACTTCAGTCAATATCCCAGTGCACTAGCAGGTGTGTTGTAAGAACAATGTTATGAATTTCATCTGCCCTGATCATTAACTTATCATGTGGTGAAAGGATATCTCAAACTGACAGTAGTGCCAAGACATGTTGCAAAAAGCTTAGAAAAATTACTCAAGCAAGAACCAACAACAGATTTTGTTTACAATGAGGGACTGAAGAAAAAAATCGTTAACACACTACAGTGTTTTAGATGACAGATGGAAGAACACTAGACTTAAATACAGCCATACGACTAAAATCATATAGTATATGGAGAAAGAAAGCACACTTTGAAAACTTGAATATAGTTTCTTTTCCTGGTATAAACAATTATGTGGGGCTTTGGGGGTTGGTTCTTTTTTAATTCTAGAGTATTTACATTATTAAAAGCACAAAGAATTGGCCTGTGACTTGGAGATGAGTGACTATTTTCTATGAAGAATTTGCTTCTGTATTTCTAACTGAAATTTGTGTCTATAGAGCTCATACTAAGCCCATCACAAAACTGTCATATTGAATTTCAGGATGTGGATTAAACAACGGAAATTACATGACATGCACCTTTTTGTGCACATATCCTCACCAAAAGATGCATGAAGTGAAATGACATACTTCATTAGCATTCTTATTTCCCAGCAAGTATGTCTGCTGTTGTATACATTTATCTTTTGCTGGAGAAAAGTGCCAAGTATTGCAGCAGAACACAGTCACATTTCAAGAGATCCTGAGAGTTCAATTTACAGTTTTGAGCAGGCCTCCAAACAGAACTGCTTCCTGCATAGCTAAGACTTCCGTATCATTCTTTTTAAATTACTTTTTGCTTTAGGGAGAACTAGCAGTCTTGCCTTCCACTTGAGATCATTAGGTAGTCAGTTATGGATTAAGGATATACAATATAGTGAAGCAAAACTCTACCTCTGGATTTTAGTATATACTCAAGTTTCCCACTTACAATCATATTGCAGAATGTGACACCTAAACTTTAAAGAAAATAATATCAAAAGTTAATTATTTAGGCAGGGGGGAGCAATCCTTCCTGCTTAGATAAAAGTATATTCTTTGACTCCAAGTCCTCAAATAACAACATCCCTGAAGATTCTTGAATCATTCTATTCATATCTATATGATTGTATCATCCCATCCACCAAAGTAACTCCTCACTTACATATTAAAAAAAAAAAAAAAAAAATCCTTTCAATCTTCAACTTTCAGTTTTACTCAGAGCCAGTCTGAAAAAAAGCATAAAATAAAGTTATATGTTACCTGCATATCTCAACAAGTAACTCTTCCATTCCAGGTACTGATGGTATACACAGTTTGAAAAAGAATTACAAATATTGGACTAAATTTTTATTTAACATACTGTTTCTATTGACCAACAAATTGTAAATGTTTGGATGACCTACATGTTTTGGAAAAGATTTAAACTGGATGGCTTTTGTGGATCAGATGGACAAAGGTGCACATTAACCTAACTGCATTAGGTTAATACTAACAACTGTTACTAATAAATTATGACACGATTTCCAGATTTAACAATTTATCTTGAATAGGCAATGAATTCAGATACTGGGTTAGCTTCAGTGGAGACAAAGGAATAAATTTCTCTGACTAGTCACAGAGTCTTGATAGAGATGTTTTTAGCTACTCAGCAAATTATTAGATCTTGTGATTACTGGACTGCAAATCATATCTGATGGCTACTCAAGTGGCCTGTGGTTATGCTCCTCTCACATACGCACACACAGACGTTATGCTAAGCCTGTGATTTCTCAGTGTTGGGATGTATAAATAACTGCCTACTGAGTACAGCAGGGCTAGAGAGCTGCAGTGCTGTACTGCACTGTCATCTATCTTGCGCTCTTCACCCATGTTTGACACCACCCGTGGCCACCCCCACACACAACCTGCTCAACAGCTTCAGTGCACAGCGGCATGAAGCAGTAGATAGGCTCCCCATTTACTGCTTAACAGTGATCTGCATTCCAAGCAGCCCTGATGATAGGCTCAGTCCCACCAATGCCACAGGTTCCTTCTTACTTCCATAATGTCAGGCATGGCATCTCACAATGGGGGACAGTGTACACTTCAAATCAAAACAGCCGGTTGGATTCAGCTAGCAATACAAGAAAAGCTTTTGGTGCAGTTTTAGAAATTTTAGTCTCTGTTTTGTTTTAAGGATAAAAGCCTTCATACAGTATTAAAATCACATGCTCAGGGTTTATTTTGCGTAGCACGTTCTAGCAAAGTAAACTGCAAAAATCTAATTTAACAGGATTTCTTATGGTTCACAGTGTCTTCTTTAAACTAGCTTTCTTCCAGAGTTTACCAAAGCTATGTATCAAAACATGAAAAACACATTAAGGGCTTTTTTGACCTCCTCATCTGGCTATGAAAATAAGTGGCTTGAAGGCAGAGTTCTACACATTTCTAGCAAATACATCATTTTCCACTGAAAAGGATTCTCCTACCATCTTTTATCAAACCTAACAAGAACCAGGCAGTTATCATAAGATATAGCAGAGTTTTGTTTTATTGGACTTTTAAAATACTAATTTAAAAAAGAAAGGTTCTTTATCACATATTGTAGGAACAGGCCTCAGTATGGAAGTAGAGGCTGCAAGAGTGCATAATAGCATGGATAACCATACACAGAATGAAGAGCAGAAGATGGTGACAGGTATAACTCCATTCATAAGAAAAATGGAAAATTTTTCAACAACGACCTATTTTTTACAAGGATACAAGAAGTACTTAAGTAACAATGAAAAATACCAGCTTTGAAACTGGACAAAGGCAAATCTGACATAGTCTCAAATTTGTGATTAAGCCACAGTCAAAGTTTATAATCTTATAAACAACTTGTGTCTTTTTTTTTTTTCCCTTTTTCATGTTTTGACTCCTATATCTTCTCTAAAATAACCACTACAGCTACTTTCAAAGGGTAAAAATAAAATTCACATGACAGGAGTTACTGTAATATCAAATAATAAAGCAATAATGGAAAGATTCTTGTTTTGG
>VXAU01000866.1:3085-65302 GCA_013399695.1 Formicarius rufipectus | reverse complement strand
TGTGGGGGGGATGGGGAAAGACAAATTTTATCTCCTTTGCTTTCTTTAGCTTTTTATCCTTTAATTTGCCAATTTCCCATTCTCCATTCCCCAAAAGTCTTAAACTGATTTTCCAGGAGAGAATAGAGTTAGCTGTCAAACTTGAATGTTTTTCTCCTATTGATCTTGAGCTTTTGCTAAGCAAACAGTGCTTAACAACTTGTTAAGGACTTGGTTCCATGGCTCTACAGCTTGATCATATGTGATATGGGAACGGAACACAATTAATTTGGTTTTGCAAGTTATCCATGCACTAATTTCTCACAGGAAACACACAAATTGCTATCATTTACTGTAATGTCAAAATTGCAATGGGAATTTATATACTTCGGGGCACTACTCCTGCAAAAGACAAATCTCTACAGCTCCACTGACTTTAGTAGACCTACATTGTTTATATTGTTAAAACACACGATCCACTGTATTTTGAGACTCAAACACAGATACAATAAAATTTAATGTAGCTAGAGAAGGATCTATTCTAGAAACAGCTTGTAAGCATCAGATAATTACTCTCTTCAGATAGTTACAAGGGTGGATTAATTTTACATCTTGCTCATTTACATTTAGCGTGATGCAGATGAATCAATGCTACAAGAGGAAGAAAATGCAGGAATATTTATCAAAATGTGTAAACACGTTTACAGTCTTTTCTGTATGTTCATACAATGTCATTTTTACTTAATTACTAATATTTTTAAGTAGCAATGAAGAAAGCTTCTGAAGAAATCCTTTCCTAATGAACTATAACTTTTTTTTTAAATGGCAAAAAGCCTATTCTTCCATAGGGACAAACTCTCTAAAGGTCAATGCTGATCTCATGAGGGTATCTATCCCTGTTTTTTTTCTTCAGTTATATAAATAGATTTTTAAAAGGTCTTTGAGAGTTGCATGACTTTGAATGAGCAAAAAACCTAAGAAATTTGTCAGACATATTGCACTGAGAGAGGAGATACAAAAGACAGTTGTTTTTAGTTTCCAGAAGGCTAGATTATAGTTTTCATTCTGTGAAAACTATACTATGACATATCTGTCCTTCTGGTCAAAAGGTCTCAGTGGTAGAAAGAGTTTTATATTCTACAGTTTCCATCCTTCTGAAAATGTTTCTATTTCTAGTTATGTCATATATTCAGAATACACAAAATGAGATAGTCAGCTTTCTACCAGACTGAAGCAACTCTTTCTAGTTCTAAGATCTTCTCCCTTGTGAAGGGTTCCTCACTCAGTCCTAAAATACAATGTAAAGCCATTTGAGAGCTTTAGATGAGAATTGTTTTCCTTTCTACCAAATCCATTAAATAGGTGCAGTACTTTGAAAACAGTAATTGCTATGTAAGAGCTAAATACTTTTGCCATTACTTCATTGCCAAGGGACAGCTGCTGTTAAGGTCATTCTCCATAGAACTATTAATTCAACATTTTCCATGGCATGCCCTGCTTTACATTATTCTAACTATGCCAACATTTAAGCATTTGGACTGCAACATTGTTCATAATTTTTATACTTTTAAAATTTTAACAATGACCATTTGATGCTTCATCTCATAATATATGTAAAATCCACTGTTTTTAAAGGTTATACATTTTCTATAATTTCTGGAGCATTTTTGTGCCCATAAATACAAAGATTGGCTCCAGCACACTCACTTGAAACCTGACTGAGAATAGAGTATTCCTTCTGCAACCACAAAGGTACATTTTCCTGTCAATAATTCTTCCAACATTACTCGATATATAAATCCACAAAAACTAATATNNNNACAAAAACTAATATATTCAACATATTTTTTATTGACTCTGGTGGTTGAATAATAAGATCTCCACTTCAACAAGCATACCTCACTGCCAGGGAGACTATATAACACAAACAGATTAATCCCTCCCCATTCTCCATTTCTTTTTCTAAAAGACAAAGTACATCATGGGAAGAGACCTAGAAACAAGTTGTAATTCCATGGCAGCTGTCATTTCAGTATTTTCTTGTCCAGACATAATAAAGGAGAAGGTGTCCAACTAGCAAAACAAAAGAGTAAGGAGCTGTAATGGAAATAAGACAACAGTGGAAACTTTGACCAGCAGAGAATTAAGAGAGGAATAGACTGGAATTGTATCCAGGTGAGATACTGCTACATAAGAAGGGACTGATTGTGTGATAGAAGTGGGTCAGAAAGGTAAAATTTGAAGAGTCCTTGGAATCATTTCTTTGACATGCAAGAGAACAACTACCAAACTTATGGACTTTATTCTTCCTATGTAAGAGCCTGACAGGGTTATATTGTACTGTTATTGTTGCTGTGCTTGAGTATAGGGAGAAATGTTCTTCATGCACCTGAGAATTACAGTTCAGCTACATAGGAGCAACATTATTTCTTAAACACATTATTTCTTAAAATATTTAAAATATTAAAGAAATTGGAAAACTATAAATCATGTCATCAAGTTTAAGAAAGTGAAAGCTAATGTTGGTTAGTTCAAACTTAATTTGATGCCAGAGGACATACCCCATCTAATACAGTATTAAAGGAAAAGTGATAACCCACATCATTAAGTCTACAATACAGACAGGGCTCAGGATAAAAATGGTTAGGCTCAAATAAATTGTTAGCACCTCTGACTCAGTATAATATATTAAAGAGTTTTACATGTTCAGATAAAAGTCAAAACATTGTATTTGAAAGGCATGTTATAGAGTATGTTCCTTCCCTAAGTTGGCATTTCACTTTAATGTTGCCTGCTTTTCTATCTCTTCACAAAAGAAGAATTAGCACTGAGGGGGCCATGATAAAAGGGAACTCATTATTCTCACAGCAAATTGTCCAAGTAGAAATTTCTGTACTAGATTACCCACTTACCTGTAAGCTAAACATCTAGCATTGGAAAGTCTTGTATATATGTGTGTGTGTAAATATATATATATAAGTATGTATACTCAGTGATGGAAAAGATCACAATATTCAGTAGCCCTGAATAAAGAGCTACTTCTGGACCTGAAAACTGTATTCTGAATATTATGAGGGGGGACATACCACACTAGTTAGAGAGGAAAAATTTTCATGTTGTCTTTTTCTAGAACTGGTATAAGGACATGCTTGTTCACTTTACAGAATTAGATCAACAAAATATGTTTAATCATTTTTATCTAAACCAGACTAGCAGTCTCCATTAATAATGTGAGAAAATAGTATTAGAAATCAATATCAAAAGTTGAATTTAAAATAGATGGAAAAAAACAGTGTCACAGGAATGAAAACAATCATTTTGAAATACGATTTCTGATTGAATTTCATAGTTATTCAGTAAAGCACAAAGAAAAGGAAAATGAAAGCATCTAACAAATGAAAACTATTGCTATTTCAGTGCATGACTTAGCACAAAGTTAATTCATATTTGTTGGAATCCATAAGGGAAGAAAACGTTAATAATCCACACTCAACAGAGTTTTAAGACATGATGTTTATTGAGCAGTGAAAGGTCCCAACCAGGATGATATATAGAGCTTTACCAGGACTAGTACTCAGCATTTTCAGTAATGATGTAGAAGATTCAGTAAGTAGTAAACTGAAGAAATACATAAATCATATCAGAGATAAAGCAATAACAAAGAGGCAAAGATTTTCAAAACATCATCAGAAAACAAAGGAATTGTATTAGACTGGGAAAAATACTTTGGAACAGTTTTTGGAAGATAAAGAAGAAATTTCCACAGCAATGCCAAATCAGGAGAGTTAAGAGGAAAAAACAATGTATTTTATTGGTGTGATTTGGTACAAGAAAGCTTTTGCTGCACTAGGCTGTGTATATAAAAAGCTATGCACAACAGTGTTTGAGTACTTGGTACCCTGTACTTCCACAGCTGTTTCTGGAACAGCATGTTCAGTTCTGGGCATACGACCAGAAAATTACTGTCAAATTAGAACAGACTTGAAGAACAGTGAAGAACTCAAATGCCTGAGGGAACCTTATACTATAAGATTTAGGTGAACTATATATGAACTGCTTGCCTCAGCAAAAAAAATCCCCCAAAATACAAATGTAATTATAAGGTTAAATAATATTGTTGGAGAGGATTTAGTTGTTATATGAAATGTCCAAAAAAAAAAAAAATTAAGAAAAAAGTAATGATATTAAAAGGGAAAAAAAAATTCAGTAGCTGGAAAAATATTCTAATATTAGTGTTAAAGTACTGGGTGCTGTGACACTGGGAAAAGCTCCAGTGATAAATTTAAAACCAGGATAGTCCAGAATTTTACACACTAGTACAAGCCAAGAGGTACCCAGGGCAGGAACAAGATTAGGATATAGCAGAAAATAGCAAAGGTTGGATGTCTCAGGAAAGGAAACCAATGAAAAAAGCAGAGAGCGCTCATGAATAGCAGAAACTCCTGAAGTACTGAGAAATGGTATCTCAGGACTTCTCCTGTTCAGTAGTTTGTATCTGTAGCACCTATTGCTACAAAACACATTTTTCAATTGCTGGTCTACATTTGAGAGAATTCTGACCGGAAATTCTACTATCAATTATAGCAAATATTTATTATAAACATACAGAACTAAGAATACTAATCCCATTCAAAATTGAAGTCTAATTTTCTTACAAACTGAGTCTACCTTACTCTGAAAGTAATTAGCTCATCCAGATTCAAACATACAGATGCAAAAGACTTAGAGAGAGGTGACATACACAGACACTTGCCATGAAAAGAAAAAAAGAAAATCTCTACTGCAAAATAAAGAACTAAAAGAGTCATTCTAACATACTTCAAGGACCTCTCAGGCATGAAAGATGAGAATTTTAAAAAGGTTAATTTCAGCTCTCAGGTATGTCTGACTAAAAGTAGATTACAATAAGAAATTGCTTTAATTATGGCAAGCCAGCTAACTGTATCCCTAAAGCTTTTAGCTCTAATAGTCATAGTTAAGGAATTTTGAAAGATTCTATCATAACTACCACATTCATATCAAAGCACATTTGGGACCAAATTTTGCCCTTAGTTACACCATTTCAAATCAGTATTAAAATCTCCCAATTAATGTAGACTGTGTTTACAAAAGCCTTCAGACACACAAAGCAATTGGAAACAGAGTGAAGCTTTAATAACTTAAACTGTGGGGAATATTTCTTAGAATTGAGGCGTTCACAGAAAAAAAATAACCCCCTGAAACATTCTTTAGACAAATTATTCTTTTTCAGATACCACATCTTCAGGAAGATTCTTCAGCTATGACAGTTGAGAGTATGATGAAAAATCTACCTATTTATCTCTTCAATTGAACTTCCACAACTTACAATAGTAATTGGAATAAGGATGGGGCCTTGACCCTCCCACATCACTGCTCCAGCTAGCAACCTAGAGACTATTTCCCTCCATTGACTGGCACAATGACTTTCAACAGGAATAGGCCAACCCTTGAAATTAATTATTGCTATGAGCTACAATTCTTGAGTTAGTGTCTACCCCAAAAGAAACTGAAGGGATATCTGATTCTTGTTTCCCATACCATCACATGAGGAGTGAGAGGGACACCCACACCTCCATTTGAATGAGCTTTATTATTGCCTCAACAACACTCTGAATACACCAAGAAAAATGAGTCCCTACAGGTGAAATATACTGAAAAACAAAATTCTGACTCTATACCAAACAGATTCCAAGCAATTCAACTCAGGATATTTGTGGCAGTCTCATACGTTGGCAGCAACAAGATCTTGGGTTCTTATCCAAAGAAACATCATACTTGGTTTCGGCACTATGTTAAATTAAGATTTCAGAGGGACAGTGAAATAAAACAAACATTTCATTCAGTCTTACTCTCTAAGGGACTGGAATGGACTTGGCTGGGATTGGAGGAAATATTTTGTTACAATGAGGGTTACTATACAATTGTCTCTTTCTTGTTGGCCTACTTATGTCATATATCTGGAGAATTTTCTGAGTGTCATGCCTTAACAACAAATTTCCTTCTACCATTAGTTGTTTAAATTACTCTTTCCGACCACTTCTTCTGTTAACACAATATATTTTCATTTTATACTAATTCTCAATGTGGCCTAAATATAATTTTCCACAATTACTTATAGAAAATTATCTAAACACAAAAATAAACACCAGAACCAAAATCAGGCAACAACATTTCTCCATTAGGGAAGAGAACTAGGAGATTTACTTGGAAAATTACACACATACATTGCCTGAATCCCATAGATTTTGATTTGTTGAAGCTAATTACTAGATAATACTGTATTAATAAAAAATCATAAAGGAGAACAGCAGCAGTGAGATAAATAAAACTGATTTCAACAAGCAGTATTCTGAGAGGACAATTTCCAGTATATCTTACAAAATTTATTAAGGAGAATTTGCCAAAGAAATAATATTTCAGTAGTTTTAAAATCCCAGACTTACACATAAGTGATGTAGAGTATAGCCATGCCATGAGCTATCTCACTCAAAGAATGGAACTGAAAATAAGTTTTCTAAACAGAGATTTAAAATACTAAAGGAAGACGGTTTTGCCTATAGCACACTTTAACTGAAGAATTCCTTCTTACAATAGATTTCCTAAAACAAAAGTATAAACGGGATTACCTTCAAAATAGGCCAGCTGGGAGCTCTAAGTCCTTAAAGTTCTGGTTACCAGAACCTGAGGAGACATACCTGGGGAGAATGACTATATTCATTGTCTCTCTCTTGAACCTTTTTCAGGAGTGTCTACTACTGGCTGTCATCAAAAACAAGATATCAGACTAGGCATATGTATAATCTGACTTAATGGCTCTTACTATATTATATGCAGTGCAAAGAATGTTGGTCATATTTCCTCTACAGGAAGTTGCCTCACTGTAGTGTCCACACATGGAGCACAATAGTTGAACATGAAATGATACTAAATACATAAAGATACATTTAAAAGTCTGTGCTTTCCCAGAGTCAGCAACTAGAGATTTTTACATCTCAACACTGAGGAGTCACTGCTACTTTAGATTATGTCCAGATTCAGAACAAAACTGAAGATGATATTAAGCCAAATGAAAAAAAAAAATCTACAGAGGCATGAAAGTTAACTGAAAAAGAGCAAATTACAGATAAAGGTTTCTTCCTAAAGTACCTTTTCATTGATAAATAATGTAAAACTAAATGGGCAAAACAGTATGCAGGGAAATGAGTAGGAATTTTTTATAAAGGAAAAATAAAAGTTAAGACAGCCAAGAAGACTAATTACATAAGTACATAGAGGAATAAAACTAATCTCTTCCCTCCCTCGGTATACAGTATTAATTTGAAGAATAGTACTAATATTTAATGTTCAAATAAATGGGAAGGGGAGCTATAAATGACAGCAATTGAGTAGGTTGCTAGGAATTTCTAGAAACATTGTTAAGAATGCCTGTGTGAGAGAGAATTGAACATGTGATTACAAAACTGAAGTTTTCAGTTGCTATCCTTAAATTTCTGTGTAAAATTATAATAAGTAACTTAGTACCTTTTACAACTGGATAACTACACAAGTATATTCTAAGAAAGTATCAGAAGCATAGGTGATATGGTAGGTTTAAGGGGCATGGGTTTGTTCAAGACAAAATAGTAAATATGTGAGCCAAATTAATCATTTATTATTTCAATATTTGCTAGCTATTGACTATGCAAGATTCAAATTCTGAAATTGTTGAAGTAAAAACTACATTCTACTTTTAGTTATCTTTTCATCTGAGTACAGATATTAACAAAATAGCTTCAAATAAGATGAAAAAGAATAGTTTTTAGCAAAATATATTCTTCATAACTCCCAGGTTTTTCTTTTGGTTTAATTTTTAAAATAAAATTAACTACAAATTCAGCATAAATGAGCATTTTAATGATCATAAGTCAGGAGTGAAACAAGGTTCCATTGTGCCAAATCTAAAGAAGTTCTCTGTTACAAAGAATTTACTACTTCAGTACATTCAACATCTACCTACAATGTTGCTAGAAATAACAGATAACTTGTAATGAAGTTTACACTCAGCATTCCTGCTACTTAATGTTTTTTGATGAAAACTCTTGTCAAAGTGAACTGAAAACAATCCAATCCATACAGAAGTTAATCAGAAGGTAACTTACATGTACGGATGACAGGGCAATGTGACACCAAATTATTGCTTTGTTTGCAAGTCTTCTATGCCAGTATCAATTAGGAATTTAGTTAATATTTTTCTACATCCTCACAGAAAACCCTGACCCCAAAACCGCAGTCTCTGCCAGAAAATGCCCAAAAATTTCAATCTGATTTCTTCTAATAGTGGAGATTAGATTTAAGTTATAAAAATCTAATTTAAACTCCTACAAAATGATGATGAAAGGTAAGGACATAGAATACATTAAGTACTCCTTATAAAGTGATGCCAATTGACATTGAAACAAGTGATGTGATACATGGTATTGCTTTTGCCTCCTTTGGACTTCTTTCCTCCCTTTGTGATGAAATTTACCGGCCATAACAAAGACAATGAGGAAACACTCAGTGACTTCAGCTGAGTCAGCTTTTTGTGACTTCCACTGCAGGCCAGGAGACAGAATGAAAAGCCTGTTAAATCTCACTGCAGTGACAGGCTCATTAAGGGAGAGATTCAGACACATTTTGGGGAATCCAAAATTTTCTCAATAATATTTGCATATCTGAAACAGCAAACCTATAATCTACTGTCTAAAACTGCAAAAATCACCAGGCACTTTGAGTAAAGAATTTACATGCTGTCTGTAAAGGGAAATGATTTTTCCCATTCTGCTCTGCACTAGAGCAGCTCACCTTGAATATTGCGTGCAGTTTTGGGTGCCACAGTATAAAAATATTAAAGAGCATCCAAAGGAGGGCAATGAAGGTGAAGGGCCTTGAGGGGAAGTTGTACGAGTAGTGACTGAGGGCACTTGGTTTGTTCAGTCTGGAGAAGAAGAGACTGAGGGGAGACCTCATTGCAGTTACAACTTCCTCAGGAGGGAAAGTGGAGGGATTGATCTCTTCTCTGTGGTGAACAGTGACAGGACCTGAGAGAATGGCATGAAGTTGTGTCAGGGGAGGTTTAGGCTGGATATTAGAAGGAAGTTCTTCACGCAGAGGGTGGTTGAGCACTGGAGCAGGTTCCCCAGAGTAGTGTCACAGCACCAAGCCTGACAGAGTTCAAAAAGCATTTGGACAATGCTTTCAGACACATAGTGTGATTCTTGGGACATACTGTGCAGAGGTAGGAGTTGGACTTTTAAGATCCTTGTGGGTCCTTTCCAAATCAACAGATTCTGTGATTCTGTGCTTAGGACCAGGTTAGATGTGGCCCTGAGAAACCTGGTCTAGTGCATGGTATACCTGCCTGTGTCAGGGAGGTTGGAACTAGATGACTTTAAGGTCCCTTCCAACCCAAATATTCTATAAATCAATATTGCTGTGAGTAGTGCTTTCTAGTCTACATAAATTCCAGCAGGAACTTAATAACAAAATAAATTTCTGTTCAAACCTTCTGTGTCTGAACTTGAGTATATTCACTTCAGATTAAATCTTTGGAGATTATTTTATGCCACATTTGACTTCCAGTGAGCATGCAGCAGTGCAAGTTAATCAACAGGTTCAGCCAATATTGAGTAAATTTTTGAAAAGTACATGAAAAAGTGAAGTAGGTACACAAAATTCAAAGCTTTCTCACTAAAACATAAAAATTACAGACAACACTTGTAAAAATGTGTCTGAAACAGTAAGTCAGGTTGCGTTGTTAAGCAGGTCAGAATTAAATCCTTCTATGCAATACTATTCCTACTGCTATCTTCAAACACATTTTATAATCACTCTTTATTACATCATCACAAAACCTGTGCATGCTCATTTTTCACTGGTCTTCAGTATCATTACCTCTGCCATGATCAAAAGTATATTCCACATGAAAAAATCATCAGTCTAATATTCTTCAAGTCATAAACCACTAAGCAAGCAAAATCCAAGCATTTGATCACCAATTTAAGGCAAATGGTACTTTAGCTTCAATTTCATAAAACAAAACTTCAGCCAACTCTTTCTGGATAATTGTAGCTCATAAACTACTTAGAAATCATTAACCCAAACTCCAAAAGTTAACTCAGTTTAACCTTACATAATGTACAAGGAATATGAAAGATATGTTGGCAAAATATTTTGCACGTATTGCACTTATTAGTCAAGTATTTGTCTACTTCCTGAAAACAACTCTAAACATATTTTCCCATTTATAGAGTTATAATACTTATAAAGGTCAGCCTATGTTTGAGCAGTAGTAGTTTCCATATAAAAATTATTCAACAATGTAATTAAGCCTAATTGTGACCATACCTACTTCTCACTTGTCTAAACTACAATGAAAAGCATAAAAATCCATAGTATTCCATTTTCAAAGTCCTTTTTGCCAAAAAGAAACACAAAACATAGCAGACTATGCTTTCAGAAAATATTGATAATAGGTGCAGTAGGAACTCAAGGGAATTTTATCTAATTAATTTATTGGAAGAATCACTAGCACATAAAATACAAATTCAGCCAAAAGATTATGGTAGTGTGCAGAGTGACTGACTATTCAATTAAAGATCACATGTAGTTTTCCTGCAATCATTTTCTCTCTTGGGTCTTCTCTTCATTGACCTGCCAAGGGACATCTTAGATACCTCCATGACTACTGCTTTCAACTATTTAGTCAAAATAACATTGCTCTTCCTTATTGAAAGATGACATTATAGATTCAGAGCTCAGAAATGTATCTTTAAAACATCTGCTTTAAATATAGAACAACTCTGTATATCAATCACAAGGTGTACTGTGAGACAGCTTTTGTCTTGAGATTCCAAAATCCCTTTCCCTGCTCAAGGCTTGGATGCTATCTGCATTCTCAGAATAAACTTTTTTGCAGGTTGCAATCAACAAATCCAAAATTATTTTCTTTATGACTTCTTACTTTCCCATTTTTTTCTAGGTTTAAATTTTATTATTTCTCCTCGTATTGATTTATAGAGATACATTATTTTACAACTACATGCATTAAGAGTTTTCTGAGTCACAGGTTAATCCATTCAGCCTGATAGAGCTCTGATTATATTTCTAACAGAATTTTTCCATTCATCCATCACTGATACCCATTCTCAGACTTTATTTTCAGTCTCTCTTTTCCCCCTGCTGGGCATTGTTCTCAGTATGGCTAGAGAGGTTCTTAAAACATGCAAATACTCTTCGCTGCAGCGTCTGTCTTTTAAAAAATCATTCCTAATTCAAGGTTTGGGGTTTTTTTGGTTTTGGTTGGTTGGTTTGTTTGTTTTTTAATAACTACTGACCTACAACTGTAAATCCACAAATCATCTACTAGTTCAACATAGAAATTCTACATTGTGCATGGCAAAAGTGATTCATTCGGCACATGTCTTCAAATCACTTCAGATACTTCATTTGAGCAATTAAGATGCATTTAAATATGGCATTTGTAAGCCCCACTCTGAAAAGTACATGTAGGTAAAAAGAGAGAGTCTGAGTATACACACACACATGGACAAACCAGTGTGACCCTTGCCCAACAACTTTGCCTACAGCTGGCTATGCCACATGCCTCTTCTACTGATTACTACTAATAAACTACAACAGATAATTACAATTCACACTATTCAGTATATTAGAAAATAAGGTAGAACAGACACAGAACCAGTGTGTTACTTAAGGCAGACCATTGAACACAGTTCATATTCCCAGTGGAGGAAACAGAGTTTAAAGAGCTGTTATGCCCTCAAAAATATTGCATTAATTATTTTGGACTGGCAAATGCAAATGATTCTGCTTCCATGACACAGCAGCAGTTTTTGACAGAGCTTACATCTTGTCTGACCCTTGGTACACAATGTGCAGCTCAATCCTAGATGTTCACAAACTTATGACATAAAGTTAACACAGTTATTTAAACTGGTCAGAGCTCTTAGTTGTTTAACACTACGCTGAGTTGCTCAACTACCTGTTGAAGTCAGTTGAAAGAGCTACTTGTAGGTTTCATATTTTGCCTTAAATCAGAAATACCACAGAGTCCTGTCCTTCCTGTAAGTAGTGCTATGTGGGATCCTTTTATATAGAAAGCATAGGTCTCATTATTGAGGAGTCACTGAGGGTATAAAAGACAAGGGAAGACACAGAAGTGCAGAAATAGCAAGTTACGAAACTTAGAAGATAAACGACCTTGAGGAAGTAACTGATAGAAAAGGAATGTGTAGAAGGACAATAACAGGGTATGGAGCAAGCAGAGGCCAACCAATCGTACTAGCAGAAGGGTCGCATGCGGGACGTGTGAACAACGTATGCATCCAATCAATGATAGAGTAGGTGTGTGTACAGAAGAAAAATAACTATATAATAACTGTGTTAAGTTTCAACAAACAGCTTCTCTTTGCATCATATTGGTGTGTCAGAGTAGTCTGTACTCGCATAAGAACCTGAACCACGACAGTGCTGCATGTGTACCCACATTATATCTACAGGCAAACTTTTTGTTACTTTAGCCAGAGATATTTCGTTACTTTTACATATCAGATAATTTACCAGGAATGTATTTTTTTTTCTTTCCTTTAGTGTAAAATCAATTAAAATGAAAACATTTTTGGACTTACAACTGAAAGCAAATTATTGTGCATTCCTAAAGAACAGTAAATCAGCAAAAGGCTTATGGATCTGAATACAAGTTTTATGAATTATCCCATAAAATCATGTCTGGAAGATTAATCAAATGCATTGTTTTCAAAATGTGAATTAAGGAAATAATTGTATATTTATTAGTCTGGCTGAATTGCTATGACTGTCATAACAGTATGAGATGTATTTGAGGGTTGATACTGGATGTCAAGTGGAGGAAATTGAAAATAGTTCAATTGATAAGTTTCTACTTTAAGAGGTTTCTTTTCTATTAAGAAAATGGTGTTATTGCCTGTAAATGGAGTTAAAATGCTATTAAATGCCTGTAGTTTGAAATACATCCAAAAACTATTCAACGTCTCTTCCTGCATCTTATTAGCAGTCAAGAAAATTCAGATCACCAAAACATTTAAAAATGCTGCCCAGAGCAGACCAATTTTTATTGTGAGCAAAGATGATTATCAGGTAATCAAGGAACATTTTTCCATAGGCAAGTCTGAAATGGCCATTTAGTGTTCATACTGATTAAAATACTCCCAGTAGAGATTCAAAACAGAAATGAAAAGTCAATCTCAGCAGTACAAGGAGAAACTATCAAGGCTCCTTTAAATAAACCCTTTCATTTTGTAACAAATGGGAATCTACTAAAAGGAACTCATATAACATGGAAACTTCTGGACACTAAGACAAGAGCAGAGGCAGAAGGAATGAGACAATTTTAATGTTTCTTTTAGAAACCTCAAGAACTTATGAGATTTTTGTTTCATCCATCTCTTATCAGTTATACATAAACGACAATGTCCTTTTCCTCTTTAACTGCTTGAAACATTTCTACTCCATGCAAGCTCTTTGTCCCCTTTCCTTTTTTTTTTTTTTTTTAATTTTTTTTCCTGTTTATTTTAAATATTTTAGAAGTTCCCTATACTGGACTTGCAGTTTCTTCATGGTGTTTGTACTTCTCATCTCACTGGCAGGTCCAGAGGTCTGTGATAGCACACATTCATTGAACATTGGCTAATTACTATGACTTTCTTCTGGTTACATAGTTGTCACTCTGGATTTACAAAAAAAAAATAAAATTCTGCATAAATAACTATGGTAAATCGTCCTTCTCTGAAGACAAAATTTCACAGTCAATAAGTCTTTTTAAACATATTAATATGTATACACAAACATAAATTTAGTCTTATTTATTGATTTGCATATACGAACAACTCATGTGGGTTAATTCACCTTAAAAACTAAGAATTTTCTGCACCAGTGACACAAAGAAGTTGGCGAGATAACCTGAGCTGCAGCAACTACTGCACTATAAACAGTGATACAGAATAAAACCTTACCATTTACACAACAAAAGGAGTTCACTGTGTCCTGGTTTTAGCTGGGATTAAGTTTGTTTTCTAAACACCTTTCTGTGGTGTTTAGCTGCTTGCAGGTTAAACCACAATGGTTGAAATCTCAGGGCATTACAAGTCTTTCTAAAGCCATGGAGACTCTAATGGAGATGAGAAAAAAAATGTTCAATCTTAGAAAAACATGGACTGAGGGCACTTCAAGAAAGACTGAGCATTTCCTGAATACTAAAAAACAGAACACTAAGGTGACTGCAATTTGTCTCAACTGTCACATTTTTCATATAAGAAAGGGAAAAAAACTCAGTGATGCAGTATTCAAAAATGCTAAACAACAAAATTCCCAGAGTCTCTGCTGTATTTTATTCCCTAAAATCTATTATGGAAGTTTCACATAATAGATGTGCATCCTCTGCAGGAGAGAAAGTAAATCCCTCCAAATCATTCATGCAGAAAAATTCTTCAACTTAGGACTATCTCACAGGGAACAAACCCTACAATAGACTTTGGTTTTTTTTTCTAGACTGAGATATATAAAGTCTGTCGACAGGAAAAGGAATCCTTCAGGAAATCTCTGCCCCTGTGTTCTGTTCACAAACTAGTATTAGCTCTACCTGAACCTTAAAAGACCTATACACTCTGCTGAACATCACTATCCCTCAATTACCAAGATGAATTTAAAAGGAAGAACACAATTTACTTCTCTGGCAATTTTAATAGAGTCTACATTCCAGAGGCCTGAGACATCACTCCCAGAGTAACAATTTAGGAATATATAAAATGTGCACATACTAAAAATTTAATGTTAGGAATGTGCTAATCTGAACTTCAAAACATAGTGATTTGTTGAAACAAGTACACCAAATTGTGCCTAGTCTCATCCCAGCATTCAGAAATACTTTTGAGAGCACAACTCATTCTGAAATCTTTAATAATCTATGAAAGAGATTTCTTTAAGTTAAGAGAACCTTCTTACATTCCTGAAATTAGGAAAGTAGTAGGCGAGAAATGCAGGGGAAAGTATTATTAGATAATTGTGTAGCCTTTTATTTGCACACAGATAACTTTCCCTTTTTCCAACAGCCCAGATCAGAAGAGAAACTACTGCTCAACCCTTGGACCCATGTATTTCCCACTGCTCCTGTGGAGATACTTAAAAAATACTCAAAAACATAACGAACAAAACAAAAAACACAATGAAGGAGCAGCTGCCCATTTTCAATTCTCAGAGAGTATCATTACCTAGCTCAATTTTGTGCATCAAGGAAAAGATTAAAGAGGTGACAACAATCATAGCTTGTGAATACTTGTGCTACTCTAAGTCCTCTGTTTCTAGGATGCTTTTTAATCTCATAATCTGGTACTCAGACCAACCACCTTTAAACTGATATTAGTGGTTCATTCCAGGCTACTTTCTAGCATAGCTGAGTACCACTGATCTCTTAAGTCTGAGAGAAAAAAGAACAAGGCCAGTCAACTCACAAACTGGTGTAGCCAACATTTTTATGCCAAGGAAAATGGTGAAATGCCTATAGGATCAGTTTTTGAGAATTTATTTTGACAGAAATTTCAGTATGATGGCTTCTTTTCTCTGCATGGTGTTTTGTTGTGGCTGGTTTTGGTTTGTTGGTCAGGATTGATTTTTTTTTTATTTAAGGATTATGTCTCTACACCTATTTCCACTTTAGTATCTCAGAATAAGTATGGTAAATAAATTGAAACTGCTGCCATTTCTGCCGATTTATTAGGTCTTATATTAGGCCTTATTCTACATGTTGTGTCAATTGATCACCCAGGCCTTGTGCTATTGCATCTACTCAGCTATATACAAAGAAGAGCTTTGTCCATCTGTTTCCTCTCATCATTACAATTTTAAAAAAAAAAAAGTTTTAAAATACCTTTTTTTTTTTTTTAAGTGTTAATGGAAAGAATTTACCAAGAACATACCTATTAATTTTTATTTGTACAAGTAATTTCTGTAGAATTTGCATTCAACTTCTTGCAAAGTGAAGCTCCTCTCCCCCATCAGCCCCATAAGCAAATAAAAAGGGTTACATATATTAAAATGACTTGCTTTCTCTTACAAGAGACAGAGAATTAAGTTCCTTATTCTTTGATTTATCCTCTAGCTTTTAGAAATAATAATACCCCATTCAGTTTTCTGCACAGAAAACTCAAGTCCCTAAATTATGCTTTATAAAAGAATATTTACACACTGCAAATACTGAACCATTCATTGGGTGAACTCTGCATGAATTTCTCATGTAATTCAGATTATCATTTCAGAGGCCCATTCTTTTTTTCAAAATAGAAATAAGGCACAAAATTAGAAATCTGTGTCACCATTCACTTTTCATTTCAAAAATTCCTTTACCCTCAAGGAAGGTTCAGAAAATTTGTACACAACTCAGGAAAACAGTACAGGTAGACTGAAAATGTATCTATGATGCACCCTAGCATCCTAACCCTTTGATCATCTAAATAATAGCATTGTTCAGGAAAACAACCCTTTTTTAGTCTATGCACCCAGGCTTTCATCTTCCAGAAGCAAGTTGGCAAAGTGGACACCACAGACTGGTCCCATCTGCAGATCATTCATGGTATGAAATAGAAATGCTGAGATGCACATCCCAGACCCCATGAGGCTTGAAAGTTTCTTTGTTGCCACCATCACCATTAATACTTGCAAAGAATAAAACAACTTTAAAAATGAAGGAATTCTATTCTGTTTAGTTTAGTTTGTTTGTTTTTGTTTTGTTGTTGTTGGGGTTTTTTGGTAACATTTTTTTGGCGGTGAAGTGGCAGATCTTTTAACTGATCTCAAAGTAATATATGGACAAACACAATGTTACAAAGAATATAAAGACAATTCGCAGGGCTATACATATTGTGCCTAGACATATGTTCATTTATCTACAAACTAAAAGAATGAATAAGAGCTGTAAGCTGTTATAACTATTTCAGTTGAGCTCCTGGGTCTTCCTATCAACTGTTAACTCAGGACTTAATCTAGTAATACCTTTCTATCATTGGTCTATATAGACTTCCTGCTGCCTTGTAACAGAACTATACTTTATGTAAGTCCACAGAGAGCAAAAGATAAAGTAAATAGAGGTATTTCCATTAATTTCCAAGGCTATTTCCTAATCTAACACAAACAGAATTTAGACTAAAAAAACCAAGCCACCAAAAGAATATGAAATGTCACAAGAATTCCTTCTTATGTCTCCTTTTGTTTGTTTTTCAACTACCTATTCTCTATGAATGCTGGACATAAACATGCACATAAAGAAAATCAACACTACTTTTTAAAAGCATCAACATTATCAGAATACTTGAACACTTTAAGGGAGTCACACAAGAAAATTTTTAACAAATGAGTAAACTGTGAGGTAAATTTCCAAGGCATACAGAGTAGGTAAACCACCTCCAATCTAAGTGAGAAACTGCCACCAACTGTGGTATTGATCAAATCAACAACCTTTCAGGGAGACACAGTTTAACAAAATGCTGCACCATTTCACTATTCCTATGTCTAGAACAGTGAACCTGGGAGTTCTTTGTGGCTTCTGGGTCTGGTTTTACATTTCAGGGAAATCCTAAGACCATTTCAGAACAGCATTCAAGTTTATTAACCTGTGCCCTTTTCCCTAATCCTTACTTTCTGTGGAACATGTTCAGCAAACAAAGGAGAAATCAGGACATGGTTTCTGCATCATTATGGATGATGAACCTACAGCATACCATCAGGAAAAGTGCCAGCTCAGCACACAGGCCTCCCATTACCTTGGGAGCCTCATTGCCAGCTCTTTGCTACTTTTTGTCAGTGAGCTACCTAAAATTAATTTCCCATGCACAAGAATGTTTTTGAAGATTGAGTACTCATTTTTGTTTTGATGTTACACAAATTCAATACCTCTATAAACAGTCTAGAGATCCTAATTTATTGCTGGAACAGCCACGCAGCATGATATTAGATAGCTTTATGAAAAGCCTAGGTTACAGCTTCTTTTTGAATCTTAGTGTCTAATGTATGAAGCCTTTGAAAGAACATTTAAAATCCTCAGTGTGTTCCCCATACTGCTCTTCTTTCATGTTATTCTATAATTTCATTACTTAGATGGAAGGTATCAAACAAGTTAAGCGGGCAGCTCAAGACTTTGATTTGGCCTGAGATATATCATCTGAAAACAGACTTCAGAACATCCACCTGATTGCATTTTGTATAAGAACAACAAATGACACATTATTGATACAGTGCATTTTGAATAATTTTTCATTTGTTTGGGGGGTTTTGTGTATTGTTTCATTGTTTCGGTTCTTCGTTTGTTTGGGTTTTTTCTTAAGGCTTATTTATTTCAAACTTCTAACAGATTATTTTCTCCTTTGGACTCTTACATCTTTTATGCATAACAAATATTCTTTAACTAACTGACTTCAAGAAGCTAATCTTCATTAGCCTCAGTAGGAATTAGATCCAGAGTTCGCTGAAATGATCATGTCAGAGAAACATCCATACTGACTAGAAGCTTTTCCCTGCCCCACAGTAACCCTGAGTACTTCAGGGTTTTTCTTAAACAATTCTGAAACACATGTTCTCAGTATTACTGACTTTGAAATCTTTTACCATTTTTTTTCCTATAAGATTTATGATGAAAATATGTTTTCCCAACTAGCATAGCTAAAATGTCTGCCTTAAAACTTCATCATAGAGTAAAAAAGAGATATATTCCCAGTGTGGCCATTCACCATCTGCTTAAGCAAGTACACTTAAAGATGCTTCTACAATTGTGATAAAGTGACAGCCAATCTAAGAGCACACAGACCACATTCTAAAATGATGATTGTACATCAATAGTTTGCATCACTAGGGACAAATAAAAATCTTTATGTTCCTTTTGAACAGCAAGGACCTTTATCAAACAGAAGACGGAATATGACAATAGCAAAGAACTGATCCATTCAGTAGTTTTCTTAAATTTAGAAGTACTAATGAAACAACCTCTTGACCATAATTAGTATACAACACTGCAAAGATATTTTTTCTACTTTCAGGTTTTTACTGATATACAAGGCTTGACACTTTACTGGATCTCAGGAGTGCTTTTTTTCCCATTTTCCAGGTGGGATTAAGAAAATGGAATTTACCTTTGCTCATTATTAACAACAGCTCTGCTATTCTCTGTGCATTTAGATTTTTATCATCCTAATTATCAAAGTGATGACTAGGAGATGCTAATTTGTAGCTTCCTCCTTCACAATTAAATATCCTGACAAAGGCTGAATAATAAATGAAAACTTGCAATTTTATTTGTCAATGGCACTTTTTTTTGTTCTGAATAAGTAACATAATTAGATTAATATCAAATCTGTATTAAAATACTGCTAATAGCAAAACTTGAATACACTGCCTATTTACCAGGAGTCTAAATAATAAACATACAGAGAATTCAGCTAAGAATTCTACTGATTTAAGGCCAACATCAGCAGATTTTTTTTTGCAAAAATACTTTCTTTGTTGAGATTCAGCAGGTTTGGTTTCTAACTGGTGAAAAGTAAAAAAAAAAAATCTTCACCATCTGTCCCAGCCCTCAGGGAAAGAAACCTTCCTGGCAGTATATAGTTCAGGATTTAATTTCACCCAAAGCCAATACAAGTAAATGCAAAAATATAAAATATCATTCTTATCAAGTGGAAGTTCTGTATAATTTTTCTTTAGCTTATTTCTTTAGGCTATAGTTTAACTTATTTTTGCTGCAATCTGTTTTTCTTTATTTCTGTTGTTTGCTTTCAACAATTTTAAATTAAATCCATATTATCATTTGAGGTAAAGAGAAAACTAAAGGATCTAATTAGACTTCATCACCCAATTTATCAAATTTTATTTACTCTGAGTATCAAGAAAAAAAAGTACATTTGCTAAGGCAAATGAAAGCAGTCTAGTTTCTTCATGAAAACTAAAAACTTCAGATAATATAAATAATTAGTAATAAAGCTCTGTTTTCAATGACAGCTAAAGGGAGAAGTTCAGAGTCAAACAAAGAGAGAAGTAAATTAGACTGATGCAAAAATTAACTATTTTGATTTCCTGAAATGAATCTTTTAAAATCAGTTTCTGCTGGAGGACTCTTTTAGCCATAAGCCATGTCTGTTTTATCTCAGGACAGAGTCTCTACCTAGTAATATGCTTTATTTCAATTGCAGTTTATGTCAAAAAGGAGTACTATGTGGTCTCAACAATTCCATGCCAAATAAAATGCTGTCATTGAATTACTTATTATAAATCTCTGCCAAACTTTATATTGTTGTCTTCTGTATTTATATTTATACCACTGTAGCTGGTGTTTATTTTTTCAACTAAGGTAATATACCTAACTAATTGTTTCAGATTACCTCTAATACTTGTTCATGCCATAACTTTAAAAGCTTAACAACTGATAGCTGCCATCACAAGCATGGTAGCATGCTACTAAGAGTCTGAATTCAGAATTATCTGGCTCTTGCATCTCATTACTTATATTCTGCACTTCCCATGAGAACATAACAGAGATGAAGAAACTCCCAGTATTTAGAGATATTGGCAGAATTTGCCTAAACAACATACTGTCAACTGGGTAGATTAAGTTTCTTTGAACCATATTCCGTTTCCCAGGTTCCACCAAGGTGCCACATATTAAAAACAAATAACTACCCTTCAAATGCAACACTAGTTTCCTATTTTTTGTTTACTGTATACTCACAAAAATTTCTATTATCCTGTTAAAAGAAAGAAAACAGCAAGCCACAAGAGAAAGCTTTTAACTTGAAGGTTTAATCCACAGTAGATTTACTTACTCTTTCCATCATTAGCTACTAGAGCCAGAAATGGAAATTAAAAATCATTTTTGCATGCCTACTTCTCCTCAGGGTTTGTATGAGAAGCTATGGCTTTTTAAAGCTGGTATACCACATACCAGCCAACTTGAATTACAAATATCATGCCAATGTCTTGTATATGTATCCAATTGCTAATGATTGTTAAAGGCCAACAATATGTTCCATCAGAAAATTTTCCCACAAGACCTAATGATAATTCTGATGCTATTTAAATAAAACTTTAAAAAGTTTACATTAGGCAAGCCAATGCACATTATCTTAACACTGCTTACTCCAAAGCAAAAAGTTACGCATCTGCCTAAAGATTTCCTTTATTATAAATAAAATTCAAACAGTTCGAATTGAGTTTTATTTACTGTGTAATAAATTTCACTATCCCATAGGACCCAATATAACCTCAAAAAAAAAAAGTAATTATTCTTGTATTTTTTAAAATGGCAGCAAGAAGTTTTAGGTTTGGAGTACAAGCAGAGTCATCGTGCAACTCCATTATGGACTACTGTTCTTTGGGGGTTTTTTCCAGTTTTGAGCACATTTGCTATTCTCAGTATTAGGCAATACCAATATTCATTTCAGAATGTCTTTAAAAATGGTTTGTGGTGTTTTTTCTGCCTTTGCCTAAATTTTTTTAAATAGGCCATTTGGGCGCAGAAATAGCTGTCCCGTGACCAGCATTGGCCTCGCTGCGGGCCCAAGTTACCAGGTTAGAAGTGAGGACAATAGTAGGACTCTAATGCTACCTCTCCACTGATCACACTTTTCCAGAACTCTACTTCTCTTTCCCTTTCTCTGATCTTTCCAATTCTTCCTCAACAGTACCAGAAAACACTGGTTGAATTTTAGCACAGTGTGCTAAATTTTGCTTCTTCAAAACAAGGTTGAAGATGCGTAAGTAAGGATGCTTTTGAGAGATGCTTATTCACAGAATGGTTGAGGTTGAAAGAGATCTTCAGAGGTCATCTAGTGCTACATTATTGGAAGCATTAAAAGTTTTAAAATTTTCTACCATTCAAAATCAGTGATGCTCATAGACCCATCTCTTTGTGCAGTATCAAACAGCAGTGGAGACCTTACAAGTAATTTTAAATTTAATGAAGTTTTGTACTGATATTATCTAGAGAACATTAAATCCTCATCAATATATGAATGCAGAATACATAACAGGTTAGAGCTGATGAACACAATTATTTGAGCATTGAAGGAACTGATATACAAAGAATGGGACTGCTCCAGACACTGAAAATATGGGGTGTCTTTTTTGCAGTATATGTTTAGCCAGTAAAACACAAAACAAACACAGGCCTATAATCATAAAGTTTGAAGTTTGTTATTGCCACATCCTACATTTTAGCAGCATGAATTTAATGCAAAGGAGGAAAGAAAGAGTAGAGATCAAAACTTTAGTTACAAAGTGGCACAATATGACTTATTGAACGTTTAGCTTTAAGATTAAGATTACAATTTTAAGATCAAACTTCTTATATGCAGGCTCTCACAAATCTTGAACTTCACTTCACTCTTCATCTTTAGGAGCAGATATAACATATGTAGGTCTTGCATGCCAGTTAGTTTATGCAATTTAAGATAATTGTGGGGAATTGAAGAGAGATATTCTTGACAAACCTTGCACAGATGTTGGAGGAAAAACAAGAGTTTTCCAAATCTCATGAGTGATGCAAGTCAAAAGAATGGAGCATGTGGGGACAGCAGACTACAGTAACAGTGCTAACATTTAGCATGGTTTCAAAAGACATCAAAAAGAACCTGTTTACCATTGGTTAGTTCATCACTTTCCAACAAAGTGGTAAAAGAAGTGGCAGACTTGCCATTAACACTGATTTCTACAGGTCTGTGAATGTGCAATTACTAATGTTAATAGCTAAAAATGTACACAATTCCTGTATGAATTCAGTATTTAAGATTAATTTCTTAAGTGTTGCACTAAAACGAACATATGAGACCATCAGCTGAATTACTAATCTAAGTCAAATTCTTATACTCTT
Organism: Formicarius rufipectus; assembly: GCA_013399695.1. Lineage (NCBI taxonomy): Eukaryota > Metazoa > Chordata > Aves > Passeriformes > Formicariidae > Formicarius > Formicarius rufipectus. Next base: position 42,384 of record VXAU01000866.1, on the reverse strand, counting down.
TTAAACTTTAATACCAGGCAGAATTCTTCTAAGTCTTCTGATAGGGTTCTGAAAGGCTTTTGGTATTTCTCTTCACAATACAATTTATGCTGAACATACATCTTGAGTGACAGCTGATGCTTGACAGTTTATCAGCAACAGCCTTAAAGGTGTGTGCTATCTGAAGGAATTCAAGCTTCCAGAAAGAGTGTAATAATGATGTTTTTGAGAACTTCAACAGAGAAGCCAAGTGAAAATCGAAGTAAAAAAACCTATATATTAGAAAAAAAATTCTTTTGACATGAAAATATTGCATCACAATGTTATTTAGATTATCATAAATTTCTTTTGAAAGGCTGGCTAGTGATCAATGTTAAATTATGACAGTTCAAGATTTATATTTAAGATGAAATATTTCCTGAAGTGCAACTAGTAAGATGACAGAAAAGTGTTTCCTTTTGAAGCATATGAACATCAAATGAGATTTAAGAAATGTCAGAACTTCTAAATTAAGATGTCAATATTTCAGGACCCAGTCTAAGACCACACTCACTCAAGGCACAAATCACACACACACCAAAAAAAAAAAAAAAAAAAAAATGTTTTTGAACTAGTCCTATAGAAGTCACAGTAGGGGCTACTAGTGTTCTAGACCTTTTCTCTGAGTTACTGTTAGGTTTTAGTTCAACCCACTTCCTCCAGCCCTTTTTCAAAAGGAAAAGCCTACAACCTTTCCCCTAGTGCTTAAGTACCCGTTTCTGAAATCCTATGCTGCTTTTACTCATGAGATCTGCTGTACAGCAAACACCAAAGCTTTTTCTTGAGTATGTTCCTGCTTACTAATTCGATCATTTTTATTTCTTTTATTGGAATACAAGGCAACCTACTAACATCCTCTCTTAGCATGCCCTGATGATTTTTTAAGATGCCTTCCTATCCTCTTTAAGCCATTTACTACTTTTAGTCATTCCTGCTAATGTTTTCTGAACTTTTTCCAGTCTGCCCAAACTTATTTTTAATTTTTCCTATAGTCAGCTCTTATCCTCACTGCCCTGAACAACAGTCTCAGGAGCAAACTATCTTACTTTCCATCTTACTTCTACTTTCTCTTTTGGGAATAGTCTGAAAAGAAAATGTTATAGCAGTCTTTAGAAACCTATACCTTTTAGTAATAGCAGTAAGAAATCTGAAGCTCACAGACTATTTAACAGAGTCAAATATTCATCAAATGAAAAACAAGACAGAAAGAGAAAGTGAAGAGATTAAAATACTGTTAACATCATAAGGATGCTACAGAAGCTACTTAAAAGTAAAAAGCTTACATATGAAGTAAATTTTGTTCCAGAAATATTCTATAAAATTCATAGTACATAGGAGTATTTGTTACATTCCTGAGGATTCCACACAAATTGTCACCTGTCATAATGACTAAGTGCACCACTGTATGCAAATAAATATAACAAAATATACAAGCAGCTCAGGGTGCAAAGAAAATACAAGACGAAGTTTGTAATGAGAAAGTTTTTAGTCTCTTATTTAGATTTGCTGGCCTCAGTTTAGGAAAATGAAAAGATGTGAATACGAAAACAAAAATATAACTGAAGCTTACTTGACATCCAGAGTGTGACATTCACTATCCGGTACATTGTCCCACACAAGAGTTCAGTTGAACTTTACAGATACTGAAGAATGATTTTTCCCATTTTCTAAATTTCCCACAAAGCCATTAATTTCACAGTGCCACTTCAGAGATGAAAGATAGGGGTGTAGGCACCATTTGAATCACCACCCTCTGGGGCTTGTTAAAGCTACAGCTAGCAACGACCAGGAAGGGGTCAGACAACAGCACCAAGTACAGTGCAAGTCAGATGGCTAGTTTGCTCTTCTTACCACAGATTGAAGCTGCTCTGAAACACAAAGCACATGGCTTGAGAACAACCAAGACACCAGAAACAGTACGCAGAGGCCACCTAGCCTATGCATGCTCATATATCCATGCCCTACATGAACTACTTATTGACCAAGCAAACAGAAGCAATGCCAAACCACAATAACATCAGTAAATCAGAATTCCTAGCTCACATTGTCAAGATCAGATCTAATGAATCATCTAAGCTTCAAACTTTGAATTTGTCATTAATATTTCATCTTTCATGTTTCCGCTTCTTCCCAACACTGAACTCAGCATCCTGGCACTTCACCACCTCTTTTTGTCTTGATATTCTTAGAAAGTTCCTTATATCACAAAGCATTTTCTAAAGGGTTCTCTTACATTATTAGAATAATCCTAAATACTTAAAAACATTTTTAGATAGCTAAGGCCTGAGAGCAACTCTGAAAGCAATTGTGAAACTTTCATTTACTAACATCCAGTTACAAGACACTGGATTTTCTTGGTGGGAAATAGCAGACACTACAAGCATATAAAATATCATTAATCTAGATACAAAGAAAAGGAGACTATAAGTAATTAGCATCTCTGCAAATACATTTTGATTCTATGTAAGAAGAAATTGAAACAGATTATCAAGTAACTCTCAGGGTCACAGTCAATATCTAACCAAGCCATTAGAAAAATTTTACAGTGTCTGATGCATCATAACATGCCAAAAAGTAACTGATGGAAAAACTGCAGTATCAGTGGAGGAAAAGTAAATTCTAATTTAGTATGGTCATTATCTTTATCCATGTCAAAAATGTACAATTTGTGTAACAGACACAATCATCAAGAAAAAAACAGAGATACTTATAACATTCAATTTCAGTTACTTTTTTATGCTTGTATTCCACACATATTTGGGGAAAAAAAAAAGAAAAAAGAAAAAAGAAAAAAGAAAAAAAAAGGTGATTTATTTTGATGTGAAGAAATAAAGCTAGCATGTGACAATGAAAAAGAGAAAAAAAGAAAGAAGTCTAATGGATCTGGTCACAAATAATCTAAAATAAAAGGCAGATAATGAACAAGATTTTGAAATTTTCACTTAAAAACCCCAGAATGTCAGCAGAGTACAGCTTTGAAACAGCTAACTTTTGCTACTTCAAAACACATTTATCAAATGTTTCAGACATAGTTATTTGGGAAGGATATGATGATTTTTATCTGTGTTGTTCCATGCACATCTTAGCTAAGACACACATTTCTCAGTGATGCTAATGGAGTTTCAACATATAAGTCAAAGATCCAGGAAGATTTAGGAAGTCAATCCTTTAATGCCACTTATCATAAAAGGGCAATTTCCAAACCAGTAAGTGGAACTCATGACGTTTGAGATCAACTATAAATCATTCAGCTACAAGATGTATTATTTAAATAATTATAGCTACCTAGCTGCCATCATAATGTTAATTTGGTATTTGGTACATTTGCCTATAGAATTTTATTCTCCAGACACAGAATACTAAAGTGTTTTCTGGTAAGCTTACTCATTAAAATAAGGTGTATTTCTAATCTTCTCTGATCTTGATTTCCGTACCCGATATAAAACTTAAAATTTATGCATGAAAAAATATTTCCACCTGAAGGGGAGGAAGAGAGGGAAGAGTGGGTTACACTATAAGGATTTGAAACCCAAAAAACAAAAGCATGACCTTGTTAGAGATAAACATAAAGTTTAGAACATTAAAACAAACAAACAAAAAAAAGGCAAAACAAACCAACCAACCAAAAAAAAACAAAACCAAACAAACCCTAAGTACGGTTGTTTGATCTGAAAATCTATTATTAGCAATGAATGAGAAAGCAAAAATATTAATCTGCTTTCATAATATAGTCATTGTTGACAGTGACTACCCTATCATGTAACAGTATCTTGCAAGCATTCTTGTAGGAACTTCTTACCTCTCATGACCTGTTCCAGTTGAGATTAGCCTCTATTGAAGAATTTTGTGAAAGCCTTAAAAAAACTGTTCCAAATATTTGTTTTCTAAATGCAAGATCTTTTTTGAATTTCTCTGGTCTCAGGAGCAGTTCTTTGAAGTGAGACCATTTGTGCTAGAAAACATCCACTAAACTAACAAGGAGGACACATGGCAGTGCCCTTCTGACACCATCAACAGCAATGGGGTTCACCTTCTTTATCCAGGAGACCCTCTACTGAGAGTTTCATCCTGTTACCTTCCTAATATTTATGACCTGTGTCTGGCAGAACCTTCAGTCTAATTGAAGGCAAACCAAGGCAAGCTTAGAATTGTTTTATAAAAGGTGGAAATCACATGACAACAGTTTGATGTCTTCTTTATCCTTTGCCATATAGATCTAGTGAATGTTGGAGGGCATACTCAATAGTCATGAGAGGTAACAACACCTTAACATCACTGTACTACAGCAATGAATGAGCTGAAGTTAACACAGTAGAAATTGATATTGATAAGGCTCATATATGCTAAATAATATAAAGAAAATAACTGTCTCTAGTCTCACTTGTTTAACACCATTGAAGTAAACATAAGACGAGAAAGAAGACACAAACTGAAATATTTAATGCTATTTGTAGGCATGTAGTTATAGTGCCCAAATTAGGGGACTTCAGTATCTTGATAAATTAAATTGGCTCTCTGACCTATGAGAACACACAGCCAGCTCACGCAGAACTCTTCTTTAACCATCACGCCCAAGTCCTTCTCCACAAGAGGCTTCTTTCTATCACTTCTCAGCCCAATGTGCAGGTGTGTCTGGAACAGCCACAATCCAAGCACAGGACCTCACACTTCGCTTTGTTGAAATTCATGAGGTTTGCACCAGCCCACCCTTCAAGCCTGTCAAGGTCCCTATGGATGGCACCCCTTTCCTCCAGCATGTTGGTTGCACTATACAGCTTGGTGTCATCAGCAGCTTTGCTGAGCTTGCACATGATCTCCCCTATCACTGCTGCTGACAAAGATGTTGAACAGTATCAGCCTCACTACTAGCCCCTGATGGACACACTTGCCACTGGTCTCCAAATGGACAATAAGTCATATTTGTGCATGGGAGTTTGGTTTTGGGGAAAAAAAAAAAAAGCTCAGCTCTTCATTTAAAGGACAATTCCTTGATGATAAATATACCAAAAAAATCAACTTTTAACATTTTAAAACTGGCTTCATTTGAACAACCTCATACTAACATTTTAACCAGAATTTACAAGATTGTATTCAAGCAAATATTGCAATTTAAATGAATGTTCCCTCTAAAGGTGAATTTCATTTAATAGAAATATTTTAGTAGACTTCTTTCTCTCATGATAGTAGTTATTACTTTCTATTACTCAGAGGGCAAATATACACACAGTACATAAGAATGTTAACAAAAATAGGACATTCTTTAAAAAGAATATGAATCAGTTCAAATCCTAGGTAGGCTAATTAAAAAGAGCCTTATTTAAAAACCTTTCCCCTCCCACCAAACCATCCACTTGTTTTGACCAGTAAAACCATGCTGCAAATCTGTCAAAGTACTCAAGATCTGTATTGGCAGAATTCCAGACTCCTGTGAGGTGTACTCAAATTACACCAAAAAAAAGAGCAAGTTGCTATTGTTGACATCTTCAGCATAAAATGCTTAATATAAGCTGTATCTCTCAGTATTCAGAAGAATAAAAAATAATTAAATGTGCATGCTTTCATAATTACACAAGTAAACTTTTCATTGTCCAAATTCAAAGCAAGGAAGACCCATTTAGCTCTGGAGAAGCTACCAACAAGTCTACCAACTTCAATACCAAATACAAGCACAGGTCCTGCAACCTTCCAAAACCCTCCTGAAATCCTAAATTCTGTTTTCCCTGTAACAAAGATTATCATCCTTCTTCATTTGGGGCTATAAGTACATTCAAATGAGGCGACCAACCACATTTGTAAGGCAAGATGCCATAGATTATTTGGCTTATTCAAATTAAAAAGGAGTGATTGCCCAGAGCACTGAGTATAAATAAAAGGGGGGAAAAAAAATCCGTAAGATATGTCTGGAGTACAATACTTACTCTATTAACTTCAAGTCATTTATTCACTGTACACTCTGTGCAGACTCTGTAGAGACTTAGCTGAACTGCTTGAAAACACATACTTGATAACAATATTCCAGGTATTGTTCAGTCATGCTTACCTTTAAAGAAACAATCTTCATTGTGTACAATGGTGACCTTTTGCTTTTTCAGACAGGCAGCCCTGTGCACTTCACAGTGGTTTTCATAGAACTCTCCATCAGAGCCACACACGGGCTTGTAATGTGGCTTGCAGTGCTCCATGCACAGGCACTCAGCTTGCCCAGTCTTCCCATTCACAATGCAGTGTCTCCCCAGACCACAGTATTTGTTTTCACATGATCCAAAATGGCCACCCTGACCAGGATACCCTTAATGAAAGAAATAAAAAGAAGCTTTGATTAATTACATATTGTTTATTAGCATGCAAGATGCAAAAGTGATTTAATTGTGTAAATAAAGTGAAACTGTCTTTTCTTATATTCTTGACTAATGTTTAACATAGGTCAACCTGAACTGAAACAAGTTTAGTCTCTATCATGACTTTCATACTTTTAGTCATTGCCATAATACACTCTTAATTTAAAAAAATAATAGTAAATCAGGGTTTTTTAAATGTATATTGAAGTTTTTCACCCTAAGATTACTATATTATTGCTTGCAATAGAATAATGCATTCTTTAAAATTTAGAGTATAGAATACATCAAGTTGAAAGAGACTCATAAGGATCATTGGGTCCAACTCTATGGTCCTCACAGGACAAGCTTAAACTAAACCATATGACTAAAAGCAACCTAAAAATAAACCATATGAGTAAAAGCATCATCCAGAATCTCCACAAACTCAGGCAGATAAAATAATCATTCACACACTGAGACATGAGAATAACTAGAGGTGGGTCACATATCTTGAACAACATGGAGTATTTACAAAAACAAACAAAAACTCACAACAACAAAAACACAAAACCAAATAAACCAACAACAACAAAAAAACCCAAACAAAAACAAACCAAAAAAACCCCCACAAAACATAAAAAACCCTCTGTGGTGTCAATATAATGACATTTCAGGGAACAGAGCATGGATGAGCAGGACATTTAAGTGAGTGGTGGCTAGGAGTCAAGTGAGGCTCTAGTGGTATTTCAATGAGGACAAATAAGATTTTGATAGCAAACAGAGCTTTAAGAGTGCTGCAGAAGAGATAATGAAGTTTCTGCTGGCCATGAATTCCAGTTCCTTCTGCTCCTAAAACATTGACATGTATGGTCTACATTAGGCTACCAAAGCCACCTGTCTACTTTCTATCCCATCTGTGCTGTTGCCACCACGTAAACTAAGCACTGTTTATCAGGAGCAGGTCTCTTGGGGAAAGGGAAGTCTCAGTGCACAGTAATATTTCCTTATTATATCCTCAGTTTTTATTTTGACTGCCAACTATGGCTTCTTGGTAAGGGATAGGATATGATGCGAAAATGAAAACAGAATTGTCAATTGTGATTACCAAAACTCCAATTACACAGGTGTTCTGATAACATAATTGTGCCCTAAAATAAGCAGAAAAATATTTAAATGTCTCCAAATATGGAAATAGACACTGCCCTTCACAGTTACTTCATTTTATTCTCTTGCTCCACACTCCTAATCTCCAGAACAAACACCTAGTATTGTAATGCCTTACAATGCTTTCCATATCCTCACACTCAAGTTGAATAATGCTTAGCTAACCTATATCAAAACAGTGTGAACAAACAAACTGCAATTCATAATTTGGTAGTAATTTGATCATATTAGATTAATTCCCTGTACTGAAGTGCTAACACATAAATACCATCGTGTTTGACACAATGTTTCTTGTAACCACAGAGAATTCGTGTTCTTCACTTCAGTGGCAGAAATACAATCTCAACACTTTCTTGTTAAGCTTTCAAGTCTATTAGACAACTGTGCTTTGATTTCTTGCTTTCTCATACAGTACAGATTGTCTAGAGAAATGCACTACAGAAAGGACACGACCATAAAATTTAGTCTAATGACATGCTTTTGTTATATTACTTGACAATAATTTTAGACCAAAGTTAAGAGGACTACATTCACATATTGCTGATACAACTACACTACAGTGATTTTTATTCAGATGTATAGACCAGACTGATGGTGGGTTTAAGCACTTATGCACTAAACTGACTTGAAATAGGCAAATCCAATTCAGCATTAAAAAATTTCCCAAAAGTTCTTGAAAATATTTTTTCTTGAGCCAATGCATCACCACTATATACAAGCAACAGACAACAACTGACAGATTAATATAAACCAAATTTCCTTCTATTAGTGCCAACTTCAAATAAAACCTTCCAATGTCTAAGAGTACTTTACAGTATAGGTCATGTAAACACACTACAGAATTTAAGAACAACTTTGAAGTGATGGAATTGAGGCCAAAGTCCATAGGTCATTACTGTTTCTGCTTTCTGAATGGAAAAGAGCCTCTCTGAATTGACAGGTGTGTAGTGACTCAATGTTGCTATGAAAATAGAACCCTTTTATGACTTCATTTGGAACTTCATTGTATTACTATAATTCAATCTGATGCCTGAATGCAAAACAGTTTCTTTCAGATAAGGGAGAATGATTTACATTATATTGATATTTATAATATGAGTACATGTCACTGTATTTCAATTATGTACCATAAAAAAGAAAGAAATTAGCCCTAATGAAAAACTGTATTTCTTATGAAACATTTTATAAATGTTCAATTTCACACTATTAAAAACCAATACATATGTTTGCATACATCACTGCATATGCAACTCCTTCAACTGAAATCTGTGGGAAAATTCCCATTGATCTCAATAGAGGAAGGATTCTTTCTCCAGACATAGTCTGAAGCCTTAAGTTATAGCCTTTGGTTTAGCACGTTTAACAAGTACTGTTCTGTGCTGAAAAGGAGCAGCTATGTATTTCAAGTGGTTTGTAGTACATATAGTACATATTTAAGAAGAAACAGTTTAAAAGTGTACTCTGCAACAGTCTGCCAAACAGTGGTTAGCAGAGTACCAGGTCATTCATAGCAAAAACAATGAGTAAAATCAGTGCAATTGTAAATGAAGTGACAAAATATTCACAAACATAAATTTTAACTAAAGTGCACCCAATCTGAAAGTGTAAGCAAACCGATAAATACTAAATAGTAACTGTGAGATAGTAATTAAGGCATTTAGACAGCAATAAAAAATAAAAAAATTAAAAAAACCCTCAGCCTAAGTAAAACCAACTTCTGCTGCTTTTCACTGCTCCAACCCAGCTTGCAAGAATCATTATATTTGACAAATCCTTCTTTTTATTTTATGTTTCTAAAAAAGTTATTTCCATAATTTTCATCTTGAAATAGAACTTCCACAAAGTTCCAGCAATATTATCATTAGCAAAAACTCCCCATATTTTCAACTAATATGGGCTGTGACTCACAGGCCTTTCATGAAATACCTGACTATTTCAGCAACTCTCAGGAAATTGCCACTATTACTTTTCCTTCCTGGAATTATTAATAATGGAGGTATACTTTTGATAGTGTGATAATGGAAAAGGTATGGGTTTCTTTTTCCAGCTTGTTGGAATTTTGGCGGGTTTGTTGGATTTTTTTGATTGTTTAGTTGGGTGTTTTGAATGTCAATGTGCATAAAACCCCTGGGATAAAATTGCTTAGGATGCAGCACCCATTCAGGAGACCATCACCATAAAAAAAAACATTAGGTTTTTCTGAAGGTTATTCTTCTATCTAAGCATTTAAATTCAGAAAGTGAAACAGTACAAGATGAACTTAAATTCCTATATTTAGATATAATTCAATAATTTTGTAAAGGAGCTAAGCAGTCCAGCATATTCAATATTAAGAGGCTGAAAACAAGTTAAGATGACAAATAATCTAGCCACAAATACTAATATTTTTCCAGAAATGTTATTGTTTATGTGATTATCAACAGGTCTTTATTTTTAAAGTGCCACAACACAACAATAGAAAGTGTGTAGGAATGTACTCTGAATTTTCAGCCAAAAAACTGTATCTATGCATTTGGAAAGGATCTACAGTACTATGGGGAAAAAATATTTTTGTTTTTTCCATTTCAATGTAAGTCATGAAACATCTAAATTATCATAGCCTTAAGCTAAAAAGAAATACCATGTTTAAGAACTATCAGTAAAAATTTATTATACCCAAGACAGTCAAAGCAATCCCATAGTTCTTTTTTGNTTCTTTTTTGATTCTCTTGAAATTTAAAACTGTAAACAGATATGAAAGAACAAACAAAAGCACTTTTCTTTTTAAAAAGCAGAGAAAGTTAAATTGTTTCAGTTTTCAAGAGGGGAAAAAAAAACCCAAAAAACCAACAAACAAAAACCAACAAAACAACATTTCATTCTGTCAGTTGGGATTCCTTGTACAGGTTTCCTATTTAAAGGCCAATTCAACAGCACCCAGAGTTCAGCAAAGTTGTAGGTCACACTTGCATCATTCACACTTGGGAATGTAGTGCACGCTTTCGATTGCAAAAGTCTCACAGAAATACATACTTTTTCCTTTTAACCAATCAGTTTAATGAAACATTCCACATGGAAACTTTGGATCTTCATAAAAGAATTAATCACCATGTTCTACATTTGGCCTGGGCTAGAACACACACAGGCTTTCTGTGTGTTGAGCCCTCTCTCCCGAATTCACTGGGCTTTTATTTCTCTAGCAACATAATTTGCATTCGTGACTTCTATCGTAATTTGCTGCATTACCTACATCTCACATAAAACAAAGTGGCAGCTATTTTTGGAGATAATGCATCGATATCTTACATATAACTGATGGTTATTTCTGGTGTCCCGTTCCCCCCTCTTTTATTTAAAACCATTCTATAAATGACCATTCCAACTCTACAGTCATATCTTTGTTTAATGCACTATCTATGAAAGGCTTGACCGAGACTGTAATCCTTATTTTGTTAAGTGTTCACTGTAGTCTCAAGTTTCACATAAATCAGAAATATCTAGGGACATCAGTGGAGAGAAGGAAGGAGGTGGGGGGAAAGGAAGGGGAAAAAAAGGTAGCAAATAAAATTGGTCACCACCTACCATTAACACTGAGAATGACCTCAAACTGAACTGTGTCTGCTTATAAATATTAAAGTTCTGATTTTTTTCTATTCTTAAACTTTAGTATTTTTGCAGCAGTTCCTCTACAAATTTTGATTTCACTAGCAAGAACAGCTTGTAATTAAATGGACTGAGCATGACAATAAATCTGTATTACTCATTACCCAACTCTTGGTATATGAAATTATTCAATAATTTAACATTTTTTATTTTGATCAGGTAAATGTTCAGCAGGGAAGAAAATATAAAGAAAGAAGTGGATTATTTTAAAGTAAATAAAAAAATGTTCAAAACTTGTCAATATAGTACTTATAGCAATACATTTCCACCACAGAACTAACAGCACATACCTTTTAAACTAAGGAGATAAAGGATTTGAAACACTCCTTACAATCTACTTTCCAAATATGGTGACACACTGTTTCACTTTACCTGATGTCTTAATTTTGAACTATAGGATTTTTGGTTAATTGTCTGTTGTATGAGCTGATATTGTAACAAATTGAATACCAATTTATCTGCATTCCAAACTCTAGTCAAACTTTTGGATATGTTAGTAGGCATTTCTATTTCACACTTTTTTTTGAAGACACAGGACCTCTGCAATATTGTCACCAGGGGCAGGGGCGTGGTGTACAGTGAAATCTCACTTCTGGTTTTATTCATAGATTTGCATGCGAAGGAATTTTAATGTTCATCTTCTATAAATTACACATGGACACAAATATTTCTTATAAATTCTTAAAGCAAAAAAAAACCAAAATACCTATTTACTTGTCTTTCTGCAACTGACTTATCCCTAACACTCATAGGTCATCCTCATTTTAGTCAGTCACATCAGTAACCATAACATGAAACACGTGCAAATAGATGGAAATATACACCCAGATTTCCAAAAATCACCTTCAAGATCCTAAATTTAAAAACTCAACCTTAAAAAAAATCCAATCTCACATTCTTTTAAAATATAAAATTAAACTCAGAGGTGTCTCTTGCCTCTACATTTAAAAAAATATCTTCTCATCTCTTTACTTTCAAGATTTTTTTCAATTCAGATTTGCTAGGAGTTTAATGACAGTTAAAAAAAATTAATTAGCTATCCAGTACATTCTGAAGTTCCTTGTCTACATGCAGTAATGGAGGCAGAAGGAGACAGAAAGGAGGAAACAATGGCAAGAAATCATGGTTGAGAAATATTATTTGACAGCATTTTTCCTGACTTCAGAATAACAAACTTGACCAAAAAAAAGCCCAACCCAAACACACACACAAAACATACAAACAATAAAAACCACAAAAAAAAAAAAAAAAACAAAAAAAATAAACAAAAACCCAAACAAACAAAAAACCAACAACAAACAAAAAAAAAACCCAAGGTAAAATAGTCAAGTGCAAAGCTCATTCCTCTTAACAGAGAAAAGAGCCACTTGTCTAATAGAATTTGGTTAAGGACAAAGCAGTAAATTTTTCTACATCACAGGTGTTCAGAAAAAAAACCTTCATAGAAGAGAAAAATCTTAAAATCATTGTCCTTCACCACAAGGAAAACCATTAAAGTACCAATTTAGACACAGTCATAGAGTTTGAGTACAATGATCATTAACAAAATAGAGAAATGCCTGAAATAGATCCCTATTCACAAAGGACTATGCAAACAAACATTCTGAGCATGAGTTCATCAGCACATGGAATTACAGATGAACGTCTGAGGGACTCTGCTGTCTCATACTGTTAAGTTATAGCTTTGAAATGTTTAAGTAATGAGATAGAAGCTGAAAGAATTTCTAAAGATGACAAATATATAGCCATAAGAATGTGCTACATTACTCTAATGAGCAACAACAAAATGCCTGCGTATATTCAGTGACCAAAAAAAAAAAAAAAAAAAAAAAAAAAGATTACATGCAAGGGAACTTCAAACCAAAATATAGGATTAAAAATATAGAGTTCAAGATAATAATTTAACAAAGGTAAGATAATCTGAGGTTTATTTAAATCAATGTCTTCCATTTTCTAATGATTCAAAACCATAAAAGTCATAACAGCAAGATGGCTCAAAAAAATTCTGTGGCAAAATATTGTTTTTCCTCCCAGGAGGTTCTAAAGAGTGGAAACACAAACTTGCTAGAAGAAAGATAAAACAAGAGTGAGCTATTCCTCTTCCCACCCAAGAAAGAGCTCTTAACAGTTTTGTCAAACAATTCCATGTCATGTACTCTTTTTCTAAACTCTGCTGTACCTAGCTGTCATTGAAAGGAGTAATTTGGGTCTCCTCCAAAGTTTCCTCCGACTCAGAGGCAAAACAGAAGATTGCATTGGCTGCACTGATGGTTCAGAGATGGAGGGTGGAAAACAAGGGCAAACAAAAGCACCATGTGCAGGGGTAGGATGAGCACTTGCAGCTTGAGTCTATGGCCCTCAGCAACAGCCCCTTGCAGGTCACAGCCCTCAGCCCCGCTCCCACCTGTAGGAGTGAAAGAAAATCACACACATGGCTGACCATCACCTTGCTGTGTCATGCCTTTCTTTCAGCATCAGCCAAGTAAGCTGGAGTGCTTTATACAACAGTTAATTTTGCCTATGTGTAAAATCAGTTTTTGCCTGGGTCTTGTACTGTTCTCTCCTCTATTCTTCCCTGCCTGACCCCTCTGCATTCATGCACACCAAAGAAGCACCATACCTTGCCCACAACACCTTTCCCCTCCATCCCCATTTTCTTGGAGGAGGACTGGAAGCACTGTAAAGATTTGCACCTCCATATAATTTGATTGAGGACTTGTGGTGTGCTTAATATTTATCAGTGAGGACTGACTAACAGAAATAGACACAGACATTATGGCTGTACAAGCTTTTTTCAACTTTAAAAGTCAAGGCTAAATACACCTAGGAGAATCCTGGTCTGTATTCAAATAATGTCACTTTCTTATTGTCCTGTAAAGGTAAGCTGGAACAAATTAGGAGAAAGTGCCACACTTACAAAGGAAATAATACGCAAAACTAGAGTAAAAAAAGGAGAGGAGAATACCAAGATCTGTAAGTGTTAGACACCCAGCTATTAACCTGAAAGATTGAAACCTCCCACAAAAAGTTCATCTGATAACCATAAACAATCAGCTTAGCATGTGAATCCATTCTCTTATCAGCACTTAGCAACCATCTTCAGCAAAACTCAGAGAATTTAATTTCCTCAGAAAAGAGAAAATTCAAATCATACCCCTCTGCCTGGATCAAATTGAAGACAATAAGAGAATGAAAAGAAACTATAATGAAGAGAAACTATAATGCAATAAGAGCTACACAAAAATATCTTTTGCTTATTAGGCTGAAACTTTTCGCACCTTCCAGAACCTTCACCTGCTCCTTCCTCTCCCTGGTAGCAGCCCCTTTATGGGCTTGCTCTGCTCCAGGTGACCACATCAGGGAGCTCATCAGCTGCCTGGCCCAAACTCCTGCAATTAAAAAGGTTTTCTGCAGGCTCCTTCCTCTATAAACTTCTTTATTCCCCTGGAGGACTATCAAACACCTGCTTTGATATCAAAGCATAATAAATGACTATGACAACTCCACTGCACAGCCTGTCCTCCAGTGAGATGCCCTGTTCAGCTTTCTGCCTGTACCAAAATCAACTTTGCCACCGAAGTGTTGCTGTGCAGTGCTCTGACCCTGTGCCCAGGTCCAGGCAGCAAGGTCTTGTGCAACCTCATAGCCCAGGGGTCTGCTCATTCCCTCAGGTGACATCACTGTCCTAGCAAGGACAACACACATGCTCCTGGGAACCAAGAAAGGATTGCCCAATTCTCTTTTGCTGCTAGCAGGTGATCCTTGGGCACAATACTAAGCCTTGTAAAAATCCCCTTCATTAATCACTCTCCTTACATTTGATCAGTGACCATTAAATTGGTAAAATGATCTGTGGTCTCCAGACATGCTCCTTGCCTTACACAGGGGAATGGAAAAGGCATACAGGTCTGACACAAACAGCTGAATAGATTTGGAATAAGAGTACTTCAGGCTCTAAGTATAAATGTAGACTGATGTCCTTTGACAAGTTTCAAGACAGAAATTCATTACATTCAATTAAATCCTTACCTGTACCTGATATTTCCTGTGTTTGTCTTTCTCACATATTATCTTTATATTTGGAAAAATACTTATTATTCATTTAACATCAAAACAGGGGCAAAAAGAGTTTCTTTAAAACATATCAGGAAACAAATTACATGTCTGCTTCATCATAGATACATGGACCTTTATTTAAGTGGTTGATTGCTTTTCAATTGCAGCACAGCAGGCAATCCTCTATTCTGCCAAACACATTACCCAATGTCACCAAGAGCAGGAAATGTGCATCACAGCGACAGCAGTTTTGAAAAGGTCATAGTCTGAACAATCTTTCACACATTTTAATGTCTATTTGAAGTAAGGTTTGCTGAATATCACAAAGGGCTCAGTTCTCAGTCAGACAAAACAACCTGAGTATTGCTCACTTGTTATTCAAAAACCAAACTGATTAGTTTTAGCAACAATGATCAAAATAAGCTAAAGTTTCAGTTAAATTACTGGCTTGAATTTTCCTTTTACTTAGTTAAAAATTAGAAAGGCTGTTAGGATTTGGTTTCAAGAACCAAGGTAGGAACTGCTGAATCACAAAATAATGTTAACAGTTCCTCTTTGGCAACTTCTCACATGAAGAATAGATTTTTCCATTTTGACTTAATAGCTTAGTAAAAGACTATTGTGTCCTCCATAGGCAAATGTGGCCTTACCTAGGATTACATATGTCTCTTTATGAAACTATATTATAATGAGAAAATTCATCTCCTGATCAAGTAGATGTCACTTAAAAAGGTCATTCAGTTATCTGTGTATAACTAGCGTACCATAATACAGATATTATGCAATCCCTCTGTTAGACATTGAAACAACACTGTTTCGTTGTAGGTTTTCACTTTTAAGCCCTCCTTGCAGAAAAGAGCTATGATGTCTTTCTCCTACCTTCCCCAGGGACCTCTACTAGAAAAAGTATCACAGATATTTAGCAGCATTTAAACCATATGGTTAAAGTGCAGCATCATTACTGTTCAAGGAAAGCTAAAAAAGAAATGTCAAATATTTTCAGTTTTACTGATGTGAAACATTTCCTCCTAGTAAGTTTTACATTGCCCATTTTTTTTCTAGTTGTTACTAAGGAATTGTGATGTGTTGACCCTGGATGGCAAGTAACTACCCACCCAATCACTTGCTCACTTTCCCAGGAATTCAATAAAGAATTCATTCATTAATTTCCATTGGCAGGCAGATAGATGCCCAGCCATCTTCTGGAAACTAGAACAAGTAAGAGGACCACATCCTAACCACCAATAACCTCCCTGTCCTCCTTTTGCCCAGATGTTATTGCTGAGCAGAACATTATACGGTATGGGATACCATTTGGGCAAGCTTGGGCCAGTTGTACCAGCCATGTCCCTTGCCAACTTCTTGTGTTGAGGGGGGAAGAGTGGGAAAAAGAAAAGACTTTTATGCAGTTCAAGAATGTTCAGTGACAGATAAAACTCAGTACTATCTTGGTCACCAATGACATTACTATGTGGGCTGCTAGGAAGAAAATGAACTTCACCCCAGACAGACCCAATACAGGAACACTGTGGAAACTTTGAGAGCTTCTCAGGTATTAGTAAATCCACTAAAGGAAGTGCAGGGAGTGTGCTATAATTTAAACCACTGATTAGTGGAACTTTTTAGGAAAAAATATGTTCAGAAGAATACCATAATATTTTAGATACATGGAATTTCTAATTTGATTTCTTTTACAAAAGTAGCAAGATACTAAAAATTTCCATACCTTTTACCTGTGTGGAACAGAAACACTAAGATCATAGCCCACCTTAATAATCCTTACACTATTAAATTTAATTTGTTTATGTTCCACAAACTTTTATACCAACAACCCATGTGTGAAAGGTAAAAAAAACCCCACACCAACAAAACAAATTATACAAAACCCGAACTAAAACAACAAAAAAACCCACAAACAAAAGAACACCCCCCCCTCACCAACAACCTACAGAAGGTAAGTGTTTTAGAGACAGTAAGAGGGAGTCTTGTTTTTATAAAGAACATACATATGCATGGTGCAGCAATACCATTTCCCTCTGGACTTTGTTAAAAGAAAATAATTTCAAGTATGCTTGAACTTTCATGACTTAATTCTGTCATTTTAAGTAATCCAAAAGTGATGCAGAAAACCATGCAATATATATACACTTGTTTTTTTCAGAGCAGGATTGATCCTATCTGCCTCATATATTCAGCAAAGTTGTGGGTTTTTTTCTGAAGGTGTTACAGTTAACTCAATTTATCAAAAATATCACTCCGTGGAAAGTGAAAATACATGGGAAAGTGAAATAGCAAAAATTTTCAACTTGATATATAAGAATATTTCTTTTTCAAAATTTCATAAAAGCAATAATCTATGCAAACAGTCTACTTAAAATAACCTATGTATAGGTCTGTTTAAAAAATACCTGATAAACCAGAGATGGCCACTGAAATAAATATAAGAGCAACGTGTTGACTGAAAATTTTTTCTCTTTCTTTGCTTAAAGATATCTTCTTTAAAATATAATTCCTGAAAATAATAATAAGAATAAATTAAAGTATAATTTTGCTGCTAAACCACAGAAACACAGTTTCAATTTTATATCTGGTAGTTTTTTAGAAACAGTTCACCACAGAATTGATTATTCTTGTCTAATAAATATGCAAAAACAAACTAAAGTCAAAATACAAAGTCCTATCTCCTACATCATGGAAAATCAATCTGTTGAGAAAAGTGTATGTATCTCTATGAATGAGAAAGCATTTAGCTTTCAACAGAAAAAAAAATTCCAGTCAGATATTCCAACTGTCATGTGTTTTGCATTAGTTTATATACCTTCAGTCTAGTGACGAATTGACCCTATAAACATACAAATATAGTAGGTTTATTCTTGGATAATATTAGAATCTGATAAAACCCACTAGCATTTCTGCATAAGAATTAAGCTAGGGCAAAAACTGTGGTGGCTTTCCCCCAGTGTCCACCCAAACCTCAGACTCCCCCCCTTTCCCAGAGGGAAAGGAAAAGGAGAAAAGGCAAAAAACAGCAGAGAGATAATGGCAAAACAAACTCAGAGCGGCTAAATACTTAAAAGATAAGAACTAAAACTAAAAAGTAAGAAATAAATCAGTCTTAAAACACCTTTCTCCTCCCACTCCTCCCTCTGTCCAGCATTTTGAGGGAGCAGGGAATGGGAGTTTTGCAGGCAGTTGTTCTGCCATTGCTCTTGTCCTGGGGGTCACTCCATGGGATGCAGTCAGGTCTCTGCACCTCTCTGGTCCTCCATGGGCTGCAGGGGGACAACCTGCTCCACCATGGTCTTCACCACGGTCTGCAGGGAGGCCACAGCTCTGAGTCCTCCTCCTGCTCCCGTGGAGTCCCTCCTGCGCGAGACAGTCCTCAATACACCCTCTCGAACGTGAGTCCACCCCCCGGGGGACTCCTCAGGTCATCCTTAAGTATTACAGAAGTATAAGCTACAGAATTATACAAAAGCATAAAAGATAATTTTAAAGTACTATTCAAGAGAGTAGTGTCTATGAAAACATTTGCAGTGATTAGTAACTTTCACACATCTGGTTCAACTGTTGTATCTCTTCCCACTGGAAAATGAAACTGAAAGGTATGGCCAGTACAGGTACCAAGCCCCTGTCAATTGTTTGAATGGCTTAGCTACACAAGGGCAGAAATATCTCAAATGAATGAAAAAGAAAATCCCGTGCGTTTGTTGTACATGGAATTTCCAAAAGGACAGCTATCTTTCATACCCATCAATAAAGATAAATAGTTTGTTACATGTCATACTTTCTCAAGTGCGCTCAATTAATGGAATGAGACATAGATGTGAATTTACTTTTTATAACTAGAGAAATAAATTTTGCCATGGGAATAACTATTTTGAGCTAATAATAATTTTTTAATAAATATTTTACTGAAAGTTATTTCAGGTCAACAAATGCTGTTTATGCTTGGCAACCCTAAATTATTAATTGCAGCAGAAATAAATATTTCATCACAAATTCTCTTAAAATAGCAGTGCCCTTGTAACTAAATTTTTACAATTGTTTTTATCATAAACGTTTTAGTTAAATGACTGAAATTATAATATTTTTTTCCTCTGTGTTTAAGCCTTTACAGCACTTTGAAAACTGTCAAAGAAATCTATATGAGAAAATAATTTAAATTACTTAATATTTAAAGTTCTTGGAATGATCCAGGTAACTGGCTTAGTTTTCCATCACACTATACACTTATCCTTACAAACAAGCATAACTGAATTTGAACTGAACTCTGTTGTTTTCTTTTTATTACTGAATCGTAAGGTAACATTCATATAATGCTTATTTATATTTAAAGTCACAGTAGAACTTCTTTTATCCTCTTAATTTCATTTTGTATGCAGATGAAGCAGCATAGTAATACAGTCTAGGAAAAAACAAGTAAATACAAATAGGAATGACTTTTAAAGCAGTTTAATCCATAAATTGCCAGGAAAGATTTGGGCATCAGTGTATTTCCAGTCATGCTGGTCAACACAAGCTTCTTGTTGCATCTTTAAACCTATTCATTATTTCATATAGAATTTAACCTACATCACTCCGTGAATGTCCAACTACAACTAAAAGATAATTTAAAAGTATTGTTATGCAGGTATTTGTAAACACATTTCACACTACTAGCACTCGTTAGCACTACAATTTCTAGAAAACAGTGAAATGATGGATAATGTATTTGTGTGTAAAAGTCTCTGGAGCTCTTTTATACCTTTCTTGAAAAAGAGTTGGAAAGCCCATCACCTAGAAAGAATGTTTTCTATTTTCTTAGTAGTTATTCTTAATTTTCCTTCTGAATTTAATAGTCAGTTTAAACAATGCTTATCAATATATATGGCCGATTTCTTTTTTCAACATAACTTTATTGCAGTAGAATGATTTTTTCTATGTGTGCTTGACAATGTGTAAGTACTGACCTTACATGTTTCTCTTTCATCCTCACTCCCACAAGAATTATATGCCTTTCCTTCCCACTTTTCCCTTCTTGAAGAACTTTTCTGAATACGTAATAGTCTTGACAGTAATATTCCACTCACAGGAACACCAAAAGAGCACCAAAAATTAACTCAGAAAGAAAAAATTATGAAAATTCTATGGATTCTTCATCTGTCAAGCCAAACCAATTTTTTTCTGATAGAAAGGAGACACTTTCCTGTAACTTGATACCTGTGTGCTACGGTAAAACAGATGCTTTGTAATGCCAGGTGAAACAGATAAAAATAAAGAATTGAGCACAGTGCACCACCTGAAGTTGTGCCAGTACCATAAGATTCCTGCAGATAACACAGAAAGCATATCAAGTGCTAATGACTAAACTCACCACACTCTCAAGTTCTCAGTTTTATTTGGTTTGTTTGGGTTTCTTGTTTTTTGTTTGGTTTGGGTTTTTTTTTCCTGTAAATGGACTATTTTCCATTTTAATTTGGCATTTCCTTAACTTGAGTACTGTGAAAATGAGACATTATGGTGTATATTTTTTCATACCTCTCTAATTTCTGTTTAGTAAAATCAAGGAAATATCATTTTATGGTGCAGACATTAACAAATATTTCATGAGGGATTTTTCCTAGTTTATTGGATCTAAACTGATATGAAATTATAGTGAGTTAACTGTGTTCTTTGAATTTATGCATGGTGAACAGCCGATCTTTTAAAACACTACTGAAAGTAAGTTGATACCGAACAAACGTATGAATAACAAAACAAGTGTTAAGTAAATAGAATGATTTTTCTAACCCTATCTTTATCTTAATATTATGTTTTAATAAAAAGGAAGTATCTTGACAGTTTCTCAGAGAGTACTTAGTGCTTTTGATTGTAATATAATGTGCAATCTCATAAGGATATCCAACAGAACTCTATTAATGGTGAAACATGTCACAAGAACTAGCACATGAAGAAAGTATTAACTTTTTTCCCAATTTTCAATTCAGTCCCCAGAATCTAATGGTCAACAGAAAGGGCCATACTCTTATTCCTCACTTCCAAATTCAGAGTCAAGGTCATTCAGGCTACCTTAGGTGTATTTTCTTTGTTCCACTTAGTGGGAGGGAGGAAAAACCTTCACTCTAGTTTAGACTTCCTGAGAGATAACCACCAGCTTGGAAAAAGAAATCAGGTTAATACTCTCAAAAATCAATTTGGCATAGAATCATTGAATCATTAAGGTTGTGAAAGACCTTTAAGGTCAGAGTCCAACCATTAAGCCAGCACTGCCAGGTCCACTAACAAACCATGTCCCCACGTGCCACATCTATACATTTTTTGAACACTTCCAGGAAAGGTGACTCTACCATTTCTCTGGACAGCTTGTTCCAGTGCCTGACCACTCTTTCAGTTAAGTAATTTTTCCTAATATCCAATGTAACATACACATCAAAGCAACTTGAGGCCTGTCCTATCCCTCTTCTTGGGAGAAGACACCAATAACCACCTCTCTACAATCTCCTTTCAGGTTCTTGTAGAGAGCAATAAGGTCACCCCTGAGCCTCCTTTTCTTCAGGATAAACAATCCCAGCTCCCTTGGCTCACAGTTTTAAGACTTGTGCTCCATTGCTCTTCACTAGCTTCACTGCCCTTCTTTGAACACCCTTCAGAACTTCAATGTCTTTCTTGCAGTGAGAGGCCCAAAACTGAACAAAAGAGTCAAGGTGTGGCCTCACCATTATTGAGTACAGGGGAACAATCACTTCCCTAGTCCTGCTGGCCACACTATTGCTGATACAGGTTAGGATGTCATTGGTCCTCTCAACCACCTGGGCACACTGCTGGCTCATGTTCAGCTGCTGTTGAACAGCACCCTCAGGTCATTTTCTGTCAGGCAGCTTTTCAGCCACTCTGGCCCAGCCTGTAGCACTGCCTGGAGCTGTAGGGACCTAAGAAACATTTTCCTCTTTAGTTTCATACAATTAGACTTGACCCATTGATCCAGGGCATCCAAATCCCTCTGTAGAACCTTTCTACCCTCCAGCAGATCAACACTCCCACTCAACGGGGTGTCGTTGGCAAACTTACTGAGGGTACACTCGACACCCTCATCCAGATCATCAAGGAAGATATTAAACATGAATGGTTCAAGTACTGAGCTCTGGGAACCCCACTAGTGACCAAGCACCAACTGGATCTATCTTCATTTGCCACCGCACTCTGAGCCCAGCCAACGAGCCAGCTTTTTACCCAGCAAAGAACATACCTGTACAAATCATAGGAAGCCAGTTTTTCCAGTCATGACTGAACTTCATGGAAGAACACAGAAAAATAATGGGTTTTTTCTGTCTTAATGAAAGATCCTAAGCATATGATTTTGGTTCCTAAGTTCACATCTGAGGAAATACACAAAACACAGCTAAAAAAACCAGTAAAACTTCAGGTTCCATTTGTTTATTTGATTCAGCCAAAGCATTCAGAAAAAAGAAGTGTATTATGATCTCAAATGTGTTAATAATCTACAAATACAGCATGCCTTATTTTCAATATCAAGTTATTTGAAATGTTTTCGAGTGATAAGAATATCCTATTCATATGACATACCGTTCTGTTGCCAATAACATATAGGAAAAAAATGGGACAAAATTGAAGACGCAACCAGAAACCATTCATATTTTAACCTGCTGTTATTGGAAACATTTATCTGTTCTATTAAACTCTCCAGTTTGTGGCATTCAAAGATTCTGTGTGGTTGATTGAAGCATTCAATAATTAAAAGAAAATGAGGGAACTAAATAAGGTAACTGCTTTACAAAACAAAATAAAACACAGAAGCCTTGTATTGAACTACAGGTGTTTTCTACTTTAGTACAAAAATAAATAAATAAATATTCCAGTGTAAAGTAGAGCAAGGATTTTTCTGTGTTGCTTTACTCCTTCTCCACAAGAGCCTTATTTTACAATGTTATGTTTCTTACCTCTCCTAATTTCCCTAATATTTTCTGTGAAAATCCAATGTTGTATTAATTCAGTCAGGTATAAATTCTTGGCCTTGAACATTTCTACACCAAGTAAAAGAAAGTAATCATAGAAGACCTGGAGATAGTAGGAATTGTTTCTTGAGGTCATGAAATTTTGTGAGCAAGACAAATTCCCTCAAGCATGGTAGTTTTTGAAAAAAATACTAGTGAAAAGTACTGGAATATGTGAAAAGAATATAATTTCTGTATTCCCTCTAGAATAAGAGGAACGTCAGAAAATATTCATCTAAAGAAACTCAATGTTTATCTTTCTGTTACTATTGTTCAGCCATTCTGAAACAATGTATTTTTCCTGAAGAACAGTCAATGCAAAAAGAAAGAGGAAAAGCTAAATGTTACAGACCTGTGAAGAAATGGGTAGAAAATAGAAAGTCTATAAACCCTAAGCTGAAGTAGAAAACAGTAGAACACCAAAAGACTATGACAATTCCTGAGTTAAATAAAAATATGAAATGAAATAAAATAATATCTAAAGTGAAATCCACTCTCTAAAAGACAGCATTGCAAGTAGGCATGAAATAATGCATAATTTATCTTATATAATGTTTCATAAAATGAACTCAAGTAGTATTAAAAACTAGATTTACCTTAATGCTAGTGCAGACAGACTTTCAAAAATAAGCATCAACAAAATCTGAGGCTAAACTGAAAAAATGCATTTTATGAATAAATCTGGTAAAATCTATCATCAGGCATATAACTGTATATCCCTACAATACTGAACAAATCTAACTATTCTATAAATTGTGAATTCCAAGCTATTACACAACTGAATTCATGGAATATCAACACACACTATGGCCTGAGTACACAAAACATAGCAATGCATGTAACGTCCACCTTTCCTAAGAAAATAAAGTAAAATCTGATGTAAAAGGAGCTGTTATTGACAGCTACTTGTCAAGAAAGTTGTAATTCACAGAGCTTATGCATAAACAGAGAAGCACGAAGGCCAAAGGACAGTTGCATATTTCTCTGTGTAACAGAAAATAGAAGGTAGTATTCTGAAACTCTTTGATTATTTTTCCTAATACTTCTATACTTTCTGGAAAATAAAATGGAAGTGTAACAGCGTAAAAAGAAATTATTTCCCTCTCACTAATCAAGAAAAAGCAGCTTTATTGCTGTGACTCTAATCCATTCTTATAGGTGAAATAATAGCTAGTGGCTCTTTTTGGAGAAATAAGGTGTTCCAGTGCAACATTTCCTTCTAATTCCCTCCAAAAAGCTCCTTTTCTTTCTATTATCTTCTCTTTTGTTCCAATGACAGTGAAAAGAAAATTCCTTCTTTCTGTGAACAACAATTAACAAACAACTACACCTTTTTGCTTAGCCAGTCAAAATCTGCTTAATGTGAAAAGCTTTGGCAGGCAGTTTTGTTATTCTGTTTTTATTTCTTTTTACATTTTTGGTAGTGCAATAATGAAATCCACCATGTGATTCTGGAAGTTGTGACAGAATGTCATACCTCCATTTGAGTCTACCTAGGCTAATCTGTCTGATTTACACTCTTACAAACAAAGCTTGATTGGAAATACATTTGAAATACATTTTGTATTGTTGCTATGTGAGAAATGTGTAGTTTGTAAACAACATATTTATAAGAATTACAGAGAGAGGGGAAGCAGAATATCACACATTTAGCAATTAAAAATGATGTGTAAGAAAGTAGGATTCTTATGGCTTTGTTTCAAAAAGAATGGCTTTGCAATGAGCTTCTGATGATCTGGAAGCAAGTAAAACAATCTCCATACAGAAGAGGAAGTACATTCAAGTTTAATAAAAATCCCTACTTTTCTGTACAAAACTCAATGCAAAGCTATGCATATATATGACTAAATTGCAATCAATTATTCAGTTTCTTTTTCAAGTAGACTATTTCTGAGATCAAAAGGAAAACTGCAAAAGAACATCCAGAACACACTGATGTCAACAGCTAACATAGAGCAAATAACTGATTGTTAAATAGTGAGCTGTCTTTTTCCCTAAGAATTAAGTCAATTTTAAAGACAGAGAACACAGAGTTCACTTCATGAACCTAGAGAGCGAATTTGTGATTTCACAAAATCAAATTGAACTTGTAATGAAGATTCATGGCATACTTAGCAACATGAAGGAATAACCAAAGTCTTCTTTTTCTTAAGGATTCTGATAAAGAACACTGGAAAAATCTTTATGATCTTTCATGCTTTTTTTCAAGTACTTTTTAAAATCAAAGGAAATTAACAAAATTATTAAGGAATAAATAATCCTGGTAAACAAATAAGGATAAATACACTTTCCTGCTAGAGTAAAATTTTACTTCAGATTTTCAATTCACATTGCAAGTTTTTCTGGATGTGCTAAAAGCACAAAATACAGAGAAAGTCATCTCAGTTTCTTTCTTTACTATTCAGTACTCTTCAGGGTCCCAGAAGAGTTTTAAATGCACTAGTAGGCATTTTGATACTAAGGATACTGAGAAAATAATGATCATATGGAATAAAATTGACTGGAAACACTGTTCTTGCCAGAATCATACAGTGTTTTTCAGTTAGATAGATTTTTATTAGAAAATGTAAATTTGTTGAAACAAAAAAATTCTCCATGGGAAAATATTTCAAAAAATTGACGATGTAAAGTGGTTGACACTGTAATAGACAAAAGCCTGATTTTTGCTGAGGGCAGAGGACATAAAAATGGCTCACATTTAAAATAATTCAAGGCAATAAAATTTACTGAGAGTAAAAATCCTCTCAATTCTGAACAAATTCCAATTAATTCTGAAAAGTTTCAATTCATTGTCATCATAGAATTTTGATTCATTTCTGAAACAAAATAGGATCAGCAACTGCAGTACAAAATTTGTCTAGGCCTAAGTATACTTTCAGTTTTCCCAGTATTGGGTAAGTCTTCACCATATGTCTCTGATATAGTGCAGTACTGTACTGGAAAGTAATTCCTGTTCCCTTCACAGCTTGCTTTCTTATAATATTATTCACATTAATGGTACTCAGTGGTATAAAGCTTCTTTATAGAGGGTACACCTAGGGTTAAGCTTTAACTCTGTAAAAATCTAACAACAGATAACAGAGTACAGAAATCTTATAATCTGTTCAGAAACCTCATCTCTTCCATCCTCTTGGAGTGAAATGAGTATTCTTTCTAGTGTCATTTCAGAAAAGGAAAATAATGAATACTGCTCATTCTGCACTGATACACATGCACATCTCTCTTCTCTGTCATCTTTTGTAATGCTTTACAACAGGATTTTGCCTTATTACTTCTAAAGTACAGAATTTAGACCTTCTCATTTTTCCCATTTCTACTACTCCAACTTTAAATAATTGTATCTTGTGAATGCCTCCTGCTATTCCTTCTGAGATGAAGTCTTAAAAAAACCTGCAAAAATTCTTCAACCACCCAAAGATAATATTCATATTCATTTGTTGAATTCTAGTAGGGGTAAGAAGAATAATTTAGCACTCCCATGGAATATCATACTACTATAGCTATTTTGGCACAGTGACGCTCCCATAAACAACTTACTAACACCACAGAATAATACTGACACTTCATAAACAAAGCAATGTTATTACAAAGGTATCACATACAAACATATTGGATGACTTTCTATAATATATGTTTAAGACAGACAAGCTTCATTTAATCCAAATCAGTCAGAAGGCAGGTTTAAACCACATTAATACTAATTTAGTTCTCTAAACACTAGTCATTCTCCTGGTCACTGCGGTAAAACAAAGCAATGAACTCTTTGGCTACATCTAACAAGGGTTAAAAAGAAAAGATAGAGACTGCTCTTTGAGCCATCAGCCAATTAAACTTGTTTTCTCACAGGTTGTCTTCTATCTCTTGGGTCTGCCTTTGCTTTTTGCTTTTCCTTGCTCCAAAAGTTTTCCTTTTTTACTTTAATTTCGTGTTTCCTATAATATGCTACCATATAATAGTCAGAGTACATGATGAGCAGACAAAACAGACAAACCACATGGCATGCCAACACGTATACAGTGGCTGGCCTGACATTACACACGTGCAGCACATATTGAAAACATCTTTCCTCTTTGCCAGATACTAATTGGGTAGTTCATTTTGTAAAGTTGTTGATTGGGACAAATATGGTAGAATGTATGCCCACATCTACAGTTTCTGTTTCCAAGTTGATTTAACGTGATCAATACACTTAAAGTTATTGTGAGGTGACTGACAGAACAAAATAGAAAAAGAGAAAAAAAATGAAAGATTACTCTAAAAGCTTCATTTTCTAAAGAACCCAGACCATAAAAGAAGAAAAAGGAAAATATAAGGCATCTGATGGTAGGTAATAAGTAGTTAACTATGTACTGGCTAGGAAGCAGCTAATTTACCTTCAGACAGAGCTGATAATGAAGACAAAAAAAAAACCAAAAAACAGAAAAACCCAAACATATATGAAGTAGCATAACCACCAGGAGATTTATTAAAGTGTGAAAAGGTTTCAAACCAATTTTAATATCACCTAAAATTCATCCAGCAGTTAAACTTCTTGTGCTACGTTTGAAAGATGTCTTGTAAGATGTAACATTCCTAATGCTATAAAAAAGGTTTCACTGTAGTCATCAAGGGCAGTCATCATCTTTCAAATGCAAGATGAGTTCACTTTAGTATTGCCACTGTGTTTATTTGACTATTTCATTGATAGCTGTGTTCACTAGTGCATAATTGTGCTTGTCATTTTTCTTAAGGTTTAATCACCTGCAACAGCTTTTAAATAGTTCCATATTAAAAACAAAGTCTTAAATTTTATAGAAGTTTGTACAAGACATCTCTATTGCTCATTGCAAGTGTAAGAAGGTCAGAGTTATAAAAATGCAATTATATGCAATCCTCTTAAAATTTTTGTCTGTAACTTGTACTTGAATCACAGAAGACTTCTGTGTCAATGTTCATGTCATATATGTTAATATGGCAGTAGAAGAACATGAACAGTTCATGTTCTCAACACTGACATTAAACTTTTGAAGTGTCAAATTGCAGATAGGTTAAATTTGAGGAAAGCTGTACTAAAAGTCATGTCTCAGCCTGAAATCTTCTTCATCTGATCTTCACAGCACACCAATGTAAAACCTTCTCTATTTTTGTAGTATTTCTTCAGGGTTAGAAGTGTTGCCTTTTCTCTGTGATCTAATCATAATGAGGTTTAGGGCTGTACCTCTACTTTATAATCATAGTGGAATTGATACCCTACTTACCTACAGACACAAAAGCAAATCCAGAATTATCAGGGTAAATTACAGAACACAGAAATGTTACAGCTAAAAAACATTATTTCAGAGAAGTGAAAGAATGCGAGTTCCTCTGTGTTTCCTTATTTGCCTTTTTTTTTTTTAATTTTTTTTTTTTTCTCCAGAGCCCAGAAGATTTGGTAGCAGATAGAGTTTTCAGACTTCTATCTATAGTTCTGAGATTCCTAAGAGCTCTCTGAACACTTCGAATAAATCAACATCAACACTACTACAATGTTACTATGATGTCAGCTCTTTTCCTTCCTAATAACAATACATTCTTGATGCATGGTACCTTGGAACAACTACTACTAAAAAGGCTAAGAGGAATTCAGAAATTAGAACATTTCCTTTGTTAGGTCACAATTTCTTATTTAAAATGCCTTAACTATGAATACAGAGCTTGGGTTGTGTGTTGAAAATTCACCTAAAGAAGAACTAGTATTTTTTAAGCAAGCTCCAGTTCTCAAGTTTCAGGAACTTAAAAATAAACTTAATTTTTGTTTCTGCAGTAAGCAGATAATGTGAAAATATAGTTTTTTTCTTCTTTTGTGCTTTATCTCATTTAGTTTTAAGCATATGCACTTTTCATGATACAGTTTACTTGCATTTTCACTATGTTTCACTCAGTTAAAAAAAAAAGGTCCAAAAAGAAATCTTTTATAAATGAAAACCAGCACTAATATTCAAGGAATACACTTCTCAAAAAAATTTCGTCTTCTATGGACAGTGCAGATGGATGTAGATGCAGACAGATGACTGCTAGCATAGCAGATACAGAATAAAATTCCTATTAAGTACAAAATGTGGCACAGAAAGTTTATTTGCTATTGTGGTGGATAATGTGACCAGTACCCAGAGAATTAGCACCATATAAATACACATTAACTACTGAAACGAAAGTTGTTCTTATTTGCATAACATCCAATCCAATTTTAGCTAAAAGAAACAATATAAAATGAAATTTTGAAGAAAAGGGAAACACTGTTTTCAGATCTTCAACTTTTCCCACTGTTTCTCATGCTACTAATATTTCTAATATCTGTAGGTATAGATACATTTCTGACACCATGTTGTCTATGGTATGATACACTGAGCTCCAGGCCTGGTGGGTTTTATTGCATTTCTACCTTTGACTCTAAATCTTGGAGACTAGGTAATTTAAATTCTGGTGGTGTTCTGGTTTTACTGTTTGTTGTTTTTTGTAAACTGTCTAAAAACACACTTAAGGTGTACAGATAGTGTTGACCAGAATTAATCCAACAGGATCACACCCTCCACTGTATTAATATGCTCTGTATTCAATAATCCAATGTATGCTACAAATGTGTTCTGAAAATAATTGCTTTTCAATTCTTACAGCTGTCTCCCTAAAGTAAAGAACATAATGATAAATTGTTAGAAATGCAGTAACATTTACAATCTCTGAGATGGAACACAAATATTCGAAATATGAGTTCCTTATTATAAGACTCTTGGCAATACTCTTTGTCTATGTCATGACTGCAGCGACAAGTGTTCCTTTAATTTTCTTAGTTTTTCTCCTCTACCTGTGTACTGTGCTGTAGTTCCCAGTGTGGGGTTCTTTTGTTTTTGCTACATAAATGCACCTTATACACAAAACTAAACTCTGAATGAGAGAGTGTGGTACTGAGTGTTGTTGCCTGATTGTTAGTAGAGAAGTTCACATCAGAATTGAAACTGATCTGCCCAAGTTCTGTTGTTTTTCCAAGCAGAATTCCAATTTTAACCTTAGATGGTTTGGGGAGAGAAAAATTGCCTCTGTTCTCTGTGTGGAGTGCCACATCGTAGAATAGAAATATTACAATGGATTCCTACTACTGAAATGAAAAATAAACAAAAATGAGATTCATTTCTTCAAGTTGAAGGCTGTTTATCATGTTAGGCAACCTCAATATGAATACAATCATCTCCATGCCTACTGACATAAATCCAGCTCTTTTGCACATTCTCCTGCAGGTAGCACATCAGATTCAGTGAAAATGTAATACCTTAAGCATGTAGTCTTGATTACCTAAGTTTTAATTCTATTGTCCTTGCTTCTAAATTTCCAACATTTTCCTCAAGCAGAAATTAATGATTCCCAGGCAAACTTACAAATAATGTCACCAAATAATATAAAGTTTTACCATGTATCTGCATCTTAAGCCGTAATATAAATGTTTAACAATAGCACAGCCCTTTTCTGTTGTAATTAGATATTTCAGCCATGTTCAGCTGAGTTAAGAAAGACAATATCAAATAACCAAATATGTCTTCAAGATTAAATTTAATTTCTTTTTTTAAATTGTTTTTTGGCATTTGGTTTACTTTTGAATGATAAGCATGAGACCACACCAACTCTAGATTCCATGTGGATTGCGTCATGCTAATTTGATTTTTTTAATGATTATTTTCTCTCTCTCATACTATTTTTGTTCTGTGTGCCTTAACAGTGTCCAAACAAGGATATATCGAACAGAATTACTACCCAGTAGACTTGCCCTAGATAAACAATAGAAAATCCCAGAACAGATTAGTATTTTGCAAATATTTTAATGGTTTCCTTTGAGACAAAAGTCTGGACTCCTTTAATGTAAGCAGGAATTACAAATGTAATCTCATACTGGGGATAGCTCTTCAACTCGAAAATTCTGCTACTAAACTGGCAAAATATCTGTTAGGTACAGAAGAAGATGACTTGTGATCCACCAAGTATTTATGTCAGTAAGGTTAGTTTTGTATATTCTAGGGTAAGGAAGTACCATGAGAAAAGCTGACAGAAAAAAAAGTACAGAAGCAGTCTTCAGATTAAAGCTCTTGAGGACAGTAAAGAAGTATAGCCAAGATCTGTTCAGGTGTATAATTTTTTCAGAGATACAAGATTTCTCTATGAAAATGTCTTTTGATGTGTTGCATGTGCAATATGTACTGTCATTTACTGCCAAAAATAAAGACACAGAAAGTCTGTAACTTTAGCAGAGAACTTGGAGCACGAACTAGCTACAGAAGAGTATTGCATGGGCTGAAACTAATTTTTGTATTTTAGATCACTAGATTCTAATATTACCCATTACTGAGGGAATCTTCAATACAGAGATGGATGTGGAATGCTATAACTTCAAATAGCACTTGTATCATCTAGATGAGTATTGAAGAGTGTATTGGGCTAGAGTAATTAAATTAATTACAGTAGCTCATGTGTACAAAGAAAGCTCAGTGGTTGCTTTCTCATGCTATTTTTTTCAGAGTACAGGATAGTAGCCACTAAAACAAAACATTAGCATCTGTTTCATGAATTCATCACTGTAAACTTTAGAGTAAGCTCTGATCCAACCTTTTTGACATATAATCTAAGGATTAAAATAAATAAAATATCTGATAACCTACAGGGTCAAATCATTTCTCACAGGTTTTCCAATCTTAATGAGCTATATTATGATCTAACTTCAATACTACAACCAGTAGGATCTGACTCAAATTCAGATCTTTCACATATTAGAAGAGCATATTAGCCTCTACATGACAAACATAACAGCATAATCTGCATTTCAGAAAGTGACTCCTACAAAATGTTGGTCGGGGGTGGCAAATCCTTCTGACTAAGCTGCTCAAAATCTGTTGCTTTAGCCATTTATAGGTTGTAGTTTATATTTTTTCCTGCCAGATTATATATCACTACAAATGTATCTTTAATTTTTAATTACAATCATAAAATTAACCTTTTCCAACCAGATTCATCAGATCTTACATATTTGAGGATGGTTTACAATTCTCACTGGTAGACATCTAATTCACTGATGTTTTATCTTGTCAGATATTTTTGGTCTCTCACTGCTCCTCCTAAACTGGCTGCAATATTTTGACATCATAAGTCAAAGGTATTTTAATATTTCAAGCTCAGCCTCACTAAAAAGTTTTTTCACTGAAACAACTATTGTAGTGAAAAAAGATTAATATTTGTCCAAATATCCCAAAATAACTGTAATAACTACTTGTTCTCCTATTGTAATTCTAAGCAATTCATAAATCAAGGTCTATTTGTAAGGCAGTATAGGTAAATCTGTAGTTAATATTATAATTTTCTACTAGTATGTACCATTTTCAGCTCATGAACAATATAGTTTTTGGTATTAGATCTTTTCTGTAAGTCTTTGAAAAGTTACACTACACAGGGCAGCAAAATAGATCTAAACTAGATTATTTGCTCAGTGATGTTACGGAGATTTTTGAAATTGTTACAGATAAATACTCCATTAATGACTTTCTCCCACCATTCCAGCCTCCCTCCTCCCCATCCTCCCCCTGCAAATTTAGGTCTTAATTTTTGCTTTTGAAATCTTGTAGCATGGAAAGATGCTTTCTTATTCTGCACAGAGTTCACATACAAATAATATAAAGTTAACTCTATGGTGAAATCGTCACCGGCTGCCGCAAGAGAGGAGCCCTGAAGAGGAGATACAAGGACTCCCTGAAACAACACCTCAGCCTTGGCCATATTGACCACCATCAATGATCCGCTGTCACCTCCAATTGGGAGACGTGGAGACACACAAAATATAACACTGCTGTCTCCTTTGAAAACACACACAGGATCAGTCTTGAGGAGAAAAGACAACGCAGAAAGAACCGTGCCTTGACAGTGCCACCTACGGAGACTTTCTGCTGTGCCTTTTGCAACAGGACTTGCCTATCTCGCATTGGCCTTATCAGCCACCAGAGCGCTTGAAGCAAGCGTGGGTAAAACCTTCCCAAATCTTCATTCACAAAGCCCAGTCATGATGATGAGCTGCCTGAAAATCTGTATGCACAGAAGTTTCCCAGATAAAGCTTGCATAGGCATCTAAATTCTATCTCTCATGTCAATATCTTAACATTTACAGGATGATGCGTTTTGTTCAAGTTCCCGAAGGAATGCAATCCCTTAACCTTGGGCTCATCTATTAAAAAATATTTTATTGACTGGAATGGAAAAAAAATATTTCTTTGTCCTTTAGAGTCTTTTTTTGATTTGTAACACTATATTAAAAGCTTAGCACACAACTATCTTTTCAGCAGTGCCAATAGGGGTGTAAGTTCATCAGTCATTTAACATACCAAAAGTATCTTTTACACACACTAATTTATCTTTAAAAATTTTCCACTCCCTTAAAAGTGAAATGATTTTATGCAATATAAAATTTTTGTGTCCAACCAATAAGCTCAGGAAACAAAATTACAATAATTGGTTTTATTGGATTTTATGGCTTTTAATTAATTATTTTTAACAGAATTCTCGCAGCACTGCTCAAAACTTTAAGATGTTAAAGAAAAGAGACTTGAAGAAAAGGAAAGGAACACAAATTTTGCTCATCTGTGAGGTTTTGCCTTTCCTAAGTACAAAGTCTGCAATGGACCAATTTTATATTCATTTTTCCTTGTATTTTAATTTAATAAAATTATTACTTATATAGGAAAAAGTGCAAATCTATCAAAAAGATAGAAGTGCTACAGAATTTAGCTCATAGGTTCATCCAGAATTTTTTTGTCTCACTTGGATTATGCTGCAAACTATTTTATAAATAAACTAATAAAGCTACTTTTGAGGTTCTAAAAAGATAAATGAAATGTTAAGAACAGAAGTACAGAATACATTATTGCTGCACTGTATATTTTATGCCAGATATCTTCAGTATGATAACACACTGCAAAAGCTCAGTCAACAATTCCAGCACATCTTGAAATTCACAGCCAAAGCACACACAACACATTGTCTTAACCACAATTACTATGAATGAAAAAATAATCATTTTACATCCCCTTAAGACATTTCCGTGTAAATGTGCATGCAAATCACAGGGCTTCCTGTCAATACCAACATATGATGATTTGTGCAAACTGGAATCAAGGTAGTACTCATTTTGTAAACATTAATTATTACTGAAAAGCGAGACAGTGTTATATCACCTATTAGCTACAGCTCTCTTATTAAAATAAAAGCAGCAAATATATTTTTAGTACTAAGCAACCGGTCAATACATTCATATTTTTGAAGAAATCCCAGTGACAATTCAGACTACTGTTCAGGCTATACTCAAAGACTGCTAATCCACTGAAGGCCAAAAAGATTATTTTGAGTTTTTGAATACCTGTTTTGTTATACAAATATTTTGGGTTTTAGAAGTGAGCAGATAAAACATATTCTGCTAAACCTTGCAGTTGTACTGTTAAAGGGGAAAAGCAGATCAAATCCAAATGTATTGCACATTTTCTGTTATCTGAATAATGTAAAACCCACCAACTAGTTATCAATTTTTCAGATAACATAAAATAGAATGGTTTATTTTTTCATTATATGAATTTCATTATTTAGTAGAAGAAAATGACTACTCCATTATTTATCATTTGCTGTTTATTTATTTAGTATAGGGGTAGCCAAATATTTTTGACCCAACAGCCAAAACGTCAGTTTAATATTGTTCAAGATGACATTCTTTCTAAGTCCAGAAAAACATGTCAAAATGTAAAAGGTGAACAAAAAAAGAGCAAGACCTATTCTGTTCTCCTTCTCTCAGAACAACAAAGCAGAATCAACCAAACAGAAACCTACACAGAAACAAAAATTATGAAACTACGGAATATTTAGTAGTGAGAAAGTAGTAATTAAAAGAAATATACCAAAAGTAAGGCATTTCTGTGTGCTTTGTAAAGAGGAAAAATTCTACATATCCAGAACGCTTTTGATTTTTCCATTTTGAACATGACCTTCAGTTTCTGTTTCACACAACATGACAAAATTTCAAAAATCAATTCATAAGCACTGGCAATTAAATGAATACAATGTGTATTTCAAGCTCTTGATCATGTCTCTCTGTGGAAAGACTAACAGACTGAAGGCACTAGTAAATTCAATTCCTGTAATACGGACTTCAGGAAGGCCTACTTTGCCTCATGGATTTCTTGGGAATAAAAGAACCACTAATAACTGAAGGCATACAGATACTAGTAATTGGATAGATTGCATACACACTCTGTAACTTTGACAAAACCAAGTATTAATACGACATGAGTACTCCTCCAAATTAGAGGCTGCGCATCCTATAGTCAATTTTAAAATGAATGTTGTCCTTGCATCATCTGTGGTTGCATGTTATGGCTGACAAACCAATACTGTTTACTTTTTATTTAAGAAAAAATAACGTATTTAGCCACTAGGTTCTCCAGTTCACTGACTTCTAGAAAAGCTTTCCCCTCTGTCCAGTCGTTTAGTAGAAAATCTAACATTTTACAAAGTAACATCATCACAATCAACCCCATGACTAAATTCAGCTTTTCTGGGCCTCTAAAGTTACAAAACATTCAGAAAAGAATAAAAAATTAGGAGTCTGTTAGCTTTCTGTGAGTATATGATGTGATTCACTCAGTCACTGTAAAGCTTACTAGAACTCACAAGTCCTGAGTCAAACACCAAGAAAAAAATTAAGACACAACTAAATTTGTTCACTGGTATCCAGATTTTCTCTCTTATTTTGAGAATGGCATCAGAGGAAGTGCCCAGGTCTCCCCCTTTATACCCTAGAGCACTTCCCTGGTCACTCTGATGTCCAGCTTCATCTTTGACGGTGCCATCTTCAATGACCAGAGGCACAATTAAATTGGCTGGTCAAAATTATGTTCACCACAGGGGTATTCCCTTCAAAAGAAAACTCAAAATGAATTGTTTCCATATGTTGGAAAATTAAAAGATTTTTTTTGGCCCCTATTTTTTTGCTAAACACAATCCACATCTTCTACTTCAACTTAATGAATGTAGTACTTTTCTGTACAAAGAAAGCAAGAGCATTTCCATGAACTAATTCGGTCTGAAAAGAACTACAAAATTCTAAATGACTGATCTCTACCCAATATTTTCCAAAGCATAAGGGAGAAATTTTGAAAATGTATTGTTAAGATACTTTTATGGTATTCTGAAAAGGATTTTTTTTCTGCATTTTAAGTCTTTCAGAATTATGTGCTCTGATTTAAGTCTCTGCTATCAAATTCAAGCACACCCGCAGAATCCCACTGAAGTCAATCAGGCTCAATATATGTATACAAGACTCTACAGATATAGAACTCTTGCTCAATGGCCTGGAAAACACAATTGCATACTAGTTTAAAAAAAAAAATCTTCATATTCAAATTAAGGTTTTATAATTTCATTAGTTATCTAGTTTTTAGACTCTTTAAAAGCCAGTAAACTAGTTTTCACTACTGTTTGCAGAAAAGTCAGTGTTTCTCAGCAACTAGTGCAATTCAAAAGTTCTTACAAAAGTGATAGACATACACAACATGAACTAAACTGGCTTCTCCATGAATGCTTAACATTCTGTGAATTAAAGCACTTTTTGACATTTTTCTTAAAGTTGTCCTTCCACTGCCCTAGATGTAATTAAAGAACATCAAATTCTAAGCCTGTTTAATTTAGAATAGCAATGAATTAATCCTAATAATGAAATAATTTCATACAACATTGTCTTTGAAACACTAGAGGATTTGCAGATAGTATCTTGTGAATGCAAATAAGATAATCATACAAGCACAGATACCAAATAACTCTTTTTCCAAACACTAGTGGCCATGCATATGCAACAAAATGCAAATATTGACTTTTCTGATAGCAACTAGATCAGATTGCTAAAGTGTCTGATGGGATATAGCAATCCCAGTGTGGGAAACAGTACTGACCTTCATGCTCCATATGGCAAGCATGTAGCTTGCTTGCATTTGTGATTTCCCTAAACTCTAAGCATTTCCACAATTGGAAGAATAAAGTAGACATGTGGAAAAGGGCATTCTCAGTCAGTATAGAATAGTTTGAAAGAAAGTAAACAGGTTTCATGTCTCATAATAGCTCTCTGGAGAGATGACTAAAGGAAGAAATGTCATTTGCCATTGACCGCTTATAATGATAAGTCAGCACATGAAAAGACTTCTTTTTCTAAATGGACAAGGAAAGAAGATCATAACAGGTCACACACCTTGCAAATTCAGCAATCAGTATGTCCAGCAAGTATGTTAGAATACAGACTTATGAAAAATATTAATGTTCTAAAGGGCATTGATCCAGAATGAGTGCATGCAGTCAGGTAAAGTCACGTGACATGCTTTACCAAAAGTCTCACAAAACATGCTATAAAGACAAACTTAAAAGAAGGAACAACTATACTACTGGATACTTCAACTGGTATGTTTTAATCTTGAACTACGTTACACATCCTAATCTTGCTTAATCCAACATTTCAGTTTCGGGTGGAAATAAAGAAATGGATGGCAGAAGGATCAGGATTTCCTGCTCTTTTTATTACACTTGCAGTAGATTATATGATACCTTCGAATGGGTATTTAGAATATATATTTAAAGGCAATTAAAGACTCACAAGAAATGTTTGTTGTTTTTTTTTTTTCTTAGATTCTTATTTCTGTTCTGAGTAGAGATTCTATTTCTACACATTTTTTACTGTATGTCTGTCAAGACATTTTATGGGTATGTTTGTTGAACCACCCTAGAAAGACTTTGTTTAAGCAACATAAATACATGTTCCTTAGCTTTTGTCATTCTGTATGACTTCTGCCAATTTTATTTCATTAAGTATACTCATTATGTATTTAGAGATATCGATTACAATTATAAAGAATAATAAGATTTTTCAATGTTTCTGGGGAAAAAAAGTCAGATTACTGCTAATTAGATCAGAGCACAAGCTGCATACATTGACCTTTGGGAAAAGAAATTATGAATATGCTACCAGAATATTTTATTGGGCTTTTTCCCCCCATTTGTAAGGCATTTTTAGTGGGCGATTATCCTTAAAGCTATAAAAATCAAAGCTTTTGTATTTTATAAGAATCAATATGTGCTTACTAAAACCTTGGTGGCACCTACAATACAAATGGGATTTTTGTATGCCTATTTACTAAATTTTTTTAATCTTTCCTTCCTTCTGAGAGCCTTCATTTAATCAGCTCCATGCAGGACTTTATAAAGCTAAGAAAATTGCTTTCTTTAATATTCTTAGATTTACTTATTTCTGAAACATAATGAAATTTGCTCTTAAAGTAATGCCATCGCTGATATTTACAGTGTTTTCAAAGAATAAAAACATCAATATTTGACTATTGCTAGTGGGCCAGCATTGACAACAGCATCTCTGTTCTGTGTGAATGATTTAAATAGAGAGTAATTTGAACCTTATTATCAATAATTTTTGTATTGATATCCTGACAACATGTCAATCTAAATCCATGCTCAGGTTAAATTTAGACAGGATGGCAAATGATAGAAAACCAAAAACTTGTAGCCTGGGTACCTTATGTGCAAATAAATTTTATGTGCCACAAAGTCCAGCAATGCACGAAGAGAAGAAAGCATCCTACTCTATCCCTTTTCTTTTGAATACAAAGACACTTGCTTATAGAAAGGCATTTAGATGTAATCATTCATGTAAAATCTCTTAGATTATTTAAGCAGCAATCAGCCATTACTTTTTCAGCCATGGATTTACCTTTAACCAAGTCCCGTGTGAGAAAATGTTGGTACACATAGGCACAAAATCTATCTCACTGTATTTCTTTCCCTGGTTGGAAATTGATAAACAGCTTTTTGATCTATAACCTTTGCCTAAACAGCCAAAGGCCTCCATTTATATAGCCATGCGGGGCCACATAGAATTACAGTTTCTGAGTTGTCATTGTAGTGATACCATATGGCTAACCTTACAATAGCTGACCAAAACAAAATTTGGAAAACCTAATTGTCAACTATTACAATTTTGAAAGACAAACTTTTTCTGACAATTATCTATATATTGTGTACACAA